>CATIWR010244334.1:0-32389 GCA_949677035.1 Omphalea diandra | reverse complement strand
GCTCAATGACTTCTCCCTTTAGAGTGTCATTCTCCTTTCTTAGTGAAGCCATTGAAAAAGATGACGTAGAAAGACTATCCATAGATTTTTTGAGTTCATCATTAGATGCTTTCAATTCTCTTACAATGTCATTGACGGATTTATAATCATCCTTTAATTTTTGACATTTTCTTTTATAAGATTTCATTTGTGACTTGTATTTGTCACATCTCATACATCTCATACATCTCATAGTTAGATCCTCTAGAAGCTCTTCATCTATCTCATCAAATTCAAAATTAGAATTAGAATGAATTCTTTTCTTGGCTTTCTCTCATCACTTAAGACACAATTTAAAAAATTTATGTAAAAAACTCTTCTATAAATATAATGAGCATAATAAAAAATCAATGACAAAAAGATATCATAAGACAAAATCTTAGACCGTAATTTGTCAAAAAAAAATATAAGACTAAAATATCAAATCTTAAGATTATAATACTTACTCTATGTTTAGGATGAGATAAAATAAAAGAGGAAAGAAAATATAAGAAATAGTTAGAAATAATTGTTGTGAATACTAAGGAAAAAAATATTTGAAGAACATATGACCTAAGGCATTAGACTCACTCATTTATTTTAAATGATGTGTTTTGAATGATAACAAAACTATTACTTTAAAAAATAACAAAATTATAACAAAACCAAGAGAAATTTTAATGTTTGTACTTTAGTATTTTTGGATGATTTGAATAGACCCGACAAATTTTAAAAAGGGAGATTATTGTGAATGTTAGGGGAGAATGTTTGGAGAACATGTGTAACGACCATTTTCATTTACAAAACTCATAGCTTTCATGTTCAAAATACTTATGCATAAAGGTTTTATTCATTATATATACACAATCAAACATGTATTTAATGTACATATATGTTAACTAATGTTCAAGACTAGTGACCATAACTAGTTCCTATTAAAATGTATGTACATGACATAAAGAGAGAGTTGGAATTCAGCTGACGACTGTGGTCCATATGTCTCAATGCAAAACTCTAAGCACCAAAGTGTCCAATCCCTATTCTCCGGTATCTAAAAAATATAACTGCGATTTGGTGAGCGACTCAATGAATAAAAACAATAGTCAGATTCTTATAGCACAACCAACATAAAAATATCATCAGGATGCATTATAAGTATAATAATTGATTATGCAAGTGCAAGTGCAATAGATTTATTTTGTGTCACGACCTTGCAAGGCAAACACTACTCCCTGGAATTCATGTGATTCAAGTGACATTTGATTTTGCTGGCCAACATATAACAAGTGAATCATTTGATCAATAACATGTGCCAATGAGACCTATTGGTCCATCTTCCACATGATTAATAACATGTGCCAATGGGACCTAGTGCTCCATCTTCCACGTGATTTGCAAGTGTTTGACAAGCCGGTCACAACATCCTTTTAATTCCATGTGCAAGTGCTCATTCACAAATGGTATACCAAGTAATCATTAAGAGCATATGATTCTTACTTGACTTGTATTCACATGTAAAATGTAACAATTCAATCACATATACATATAATAGAATATAATCATACCATAAAATTATCACACACACACACACACATTGAATCTAATTATGATTTTTACTCACCTTTTGATGTGACCAACTTTTATGGTAGGTTTAGTTCTCTCTCTAAGGCTTCCTCAAAGTTTTGAGATCCTAAAATTTGATACATACATGGTTATAAGTATGTCAAAATAATTATGAGTGCTTGGTATGCAACTATGGCATGATTCATGTAAGTGGACCAAGTGCTTATGCATATTTTCCTTATATGGCAGCCTGAGCTTGCTACACTCTCATATCAATAATTCTAGATATACTTATCCAAATGACTTGATTCTTTTTTTCAAACAAACTAGACATATAATGATACAACGTATTCAAACTTCAAGCTAATATCAGACACAAAGAAAATGTGGTGAATTTTTAAATTTTGCCCTATTGTAATGTCATCTTAGTCTGAGTAGGTCTTACATTCTTGGGTGTATCTCAAATTGTACAAATTCAATTGCAATAATAATCTACCATCAGTTACAAAACATATAAAGGAACATATATCATGTTCTACTCATTATCTAATTCAGTCTATAAGATCACCAAAATAAAGGACCAATCTCAGAGTGAGCAAGTTTGTAACATGTTGACAAACAATCATGATGAAGGGACAATATCTTAACAACCATGCTGGATTTGGCAAAAATATTTCACAAGTATGTAGATCATACATAAATATACAACTTCCAAGTTTGGACCATCATCAAGTTTTGAATCTATGGCCATCAAATTCTTGGAAAATAGAAGTAAAAGAAAGGTGGGGTTTCATCCGGGTATAAGATCAGCCCCAATCAATGAGCCTTATCTCTTTCCACACAACAAATCAATCAAAACTACTTTACAAGTATTTAGAGGGGATATAACCCTACAAATTTCATGTTTTACACTTTGTCCAAATCAGAACATAAGGCTATCAAAATATAAGAAAACAGAAAGACTGAGGTCATCTCAGTTTATTGTGAACCAGCCCTAATGAAAAAGCCATAACTCCTCACAAACACTGAATCAAGCAAAACTGTTTCATACGCATTTATGTAGAATATAAAGCTACAACTTTCATATTTTGCACTTTCCCTAATTCCTCTTCTAGTATTTATGAAATTGTAGGTACAAAATCTTACTCTAACAACAAAATCCAACATAAATAACTCTTGTTCTCTTGAATTTCAACTTTCATACAAGAGCTCTACCTCAATTACTCCATAATTCTCACCAACCATTCATGATTAACATGTCATGAGAGGTTAATTTTAGTTGAAAAGAAGATAAATTAACTTACCTGTTGTCCCAGAATTAGAAAACCTTAGGACTTTTTCCTAGGTAGCCCACACTTCTTCCTCTCTTTCTTCTTCTTCTTTTTCTTCTTCATTTCTTTCTTTCTTCCTTAGTTATCTCTCTCTTCGTCTCTAACTTATGTCTAACCCCTTAATTCTATTCCTAAAGGGTCAAAAATTCCACTTGCAACCTTATTGCAACAAGACAAAATCATGGTGTTGCATTCCTATTGGTTGGAAGTTCACTTTCCTTTTTTAGTCCCTCTTCTTCACTCCTTAAGCACCTCCATCCATCTCCTAATTTCTAGATGCTCCTTATACTTTAAAATAAGCTCTATAACACCATGATTTATGATGTTATAACAAGCACACAACCAAAAATAATTTGTCATGCAACTATACAAACACTACATATATGTTCAAGTGTCCTAAATGCAACAGTGCAAGTATCATTGTCGTGCTTCTACAATTCACATGTCTAAATTATTATTTATCCAATGCATATGTTCATGTGGGATTTTCATATAATTTATGCAATGAATATGTTCATGTGATAATGCCAATGAATGTGGCTAGAGATGTTACAACATGTGACCCCAACACCCAACAAACGTCAAAAGGCCAGAACAAGTTCAATAGGCCTTAGACCATTCAACGAACATTGAAGGATGAGCAATAAACATTGATTGATATTGGTCTTTTGTTAAAGTTTTTGGACCTCGCAACGAGTATTGTCTTTTTGCAATAAGAGTTAGAGAATTGCTTTAGGTTGAGATGTGTTGGACCTCACCATGGGCGTTGTAGTTTCATAATGAGCGTTGATCTAACCTAGCAACAGACATTGCATATTCGTAATAGGTGTTGGAAAAAGTGTCCAACCTTGAGCTAAAACTTTTGAAACTCGAAATGGGTATTGGCCCGTCTTAACGAACGTTGAAGGAGTTTTCAACTAGCATTATGAATTGCTCAACGGGCAAGGACACAACTATGCAAATTTTGAAAAACAGAGAACAAAGTTCAAGTTTTATGGAAAATGAACAACGAACATTCTTCTTGCTTTAAGAGACATTGTAGTCAAAGCCATAGGTGTTGAATGATGGAGAACAAACATTGGAAGTAACCGTTACAAGTTCAACAGGGGTTGATGAAGAACAACTGATGTTGTCTTCTCAAACGACTAGTTTTGCAGGAAAACTGTTAGACATTATATCAACTGTTTCAATGACTAGTTTTAGAGTTTACTTATATAAGAAACATTTTTGGAGACCATAAATAGGTTAGAAACTTTGTGAAAAACAACTTGTAAACATTTAACGAGCTCTTTGTGCAAACTTTTTTGGGTGTTGCTTATATTTTTGGATTGAGTGAGATTACTTTATTAATATTTTTTAGAGTAGGTTTTTTTAAGCACTAAAAATATATTTATTACCTAATTGAGGGGCACTGATACAGTTAGAATCTTTCTTTGCTAGTAGTTGTAAAAGTTGATATTGTGCCTAAAAAAATACTAATAGAAAGGTTTCCTTGAACTTGTAAAATAGAATGTTCTTCCTTAACCTAGAAAGGGAAATGTTTTATTTTTAAGTCTGGAAAACAATAAAAATGTTTAAGTGAAAATTTAAAAAGTAGAGTAGACACCTTGTCAAATTACTATAAAATTTTTGTATTGATTTGTGTTGTTTACTTTTGATGTGTTTGTATTTATTTTTTGTTTATAATCTAATTCACCACTTCTTTTGGATTGTCATATCTACCCTTTATTTCAATAATAATTTTATTTTTTAGTAATGAAAAATAAAAAAAGAAAGAAAAATAATTTTTTTTATTTTTTATTAAAATGAAGAAAAAAATATGATTCGGTGAATTTACATTATTATCTATGATATTTCTGTATTAAACCAGCACGGAGAAGGGCAATAAATCAACGTTTCAAACACACTGATAGTAGGACTGAATTCCGGTGGAACTACAATTGAATCTTAATACACAGTGAGCGGGAGAGAGAGAGAGAGAGGAAAATGAGCGAAGAGGGTTTTGAAGAATGGGACGCAGATTTCTTAGAGCAATTGATGCAAGTGGAAGAACTGGCTCTCACTTCTTCTTCTAAGCCAAATCCATTATTAATTCCTTCTCCTCAATCAAAGGCCACTCCTACTTTATCTAATAATAATAATAATAATAATAATAATTATATCCAACAGCATCGCAATGTTCGTATTAGTTACTCGCCTCCCCGGCAGCTCTCTCAGAGACCTCTTGCTGCTTTTGATCGGTCCTCCAAAGTTTGCATTTCTCTTAACCAAGACGATGCCAAAGATCGAGAGATTAATCGCTTAAAGGTTACACCTTTCTAATTCCTTTCTATGGATTTCTTTCTAATTTTTTTACTGTTTCTAGGTTTTTTTTTTTAATTCTTTAGATAATGCAAGAAAGACGCCTCTTTTTAGCATTGCATTTGGTTTTAAAGAGGGACTTCTCTATTTGTTTATATTGAATTAGCAGCTAATGTAATCCTTATTCCATTTTTATTAAAATTTTTCCTTTCTTTATTTTGTGTTGAATGTGAAGTAGTTGAGTTTTTTCAAGTTCTGATTAAGTGTTGAATGGCAAACTACAGAGAGAGCTGGGACACGTTTCAAAGCAACTTTCGGACCTGGTATGTATGTGCGTCTTATAAAAACATTTTTTTAATATTTGTTTATTCTTGATAACAAAGTCATGCTTTTTTTTCTCCTCGTCTTTGAAGTCAGAATTTGAACAAATTTATTACACTGCATGTTTAGATTTGCTCCATTTAGACAGTTGATGGTGATGATGAGAATAGATGTTTGTCCTCTTGCTCAAAGTTCGAATATTTTGCTCTTCTGAAAACCTGATGATGCATGCTCGTAGTGGTGAATCTCTTTTCTTGTTTAATGGTCAAATGCTTTAGTAAAGGGTGGATATAAATCTTTTCTTGTTTTACACTGGATTTTTTTAGCAGTCAAGAAGGATTGATGGCCCTCTCTGTGTGCAAACGACTGCAATTTATGTTTCATATCTTGTTAAGAGAACAGGGGTGATACTGGATATAATCTCAGTTGCATCATGCCTTCTGTTTGCCCTATTTTTTCCTAATAGCTCTTATGCATAATCTGGCATCAATGACCAATGCTTTGGCTGTTACATTATTTTCTTTCTGTTTCTATTATGTCACTTAGGTTATTTTTAAAGCAGCTGCGTGGCTATCTATTTTTAGTTCTGTTTTACCATTAGTTTGGCTGCTTATCTTAAAGAAACATTTGGAAAAGGCTTCTATGTCATGAATTATTATACCTTTCAGGAACGAGAATGCTTTGAACTAAGGAATGAGAGAAACAAAAAAGAGGAGCGGAAATTTGTATATTCATGTAATGTAGAAAAAGATACAAGTTCTCACCATTTGAAAAACAGAAGCTTGTGAGTTTATTTGTTCTCCTTTTTGTTTTATATATTCTGTTTAATTGCACTTAAGCAGCATTTTGATGTCCTAGACCATTATCCCTTTTTGTTTTTTCCTTAGCATATCTGAGAAGGCTTTGGCTCAATACTTGAATTCGTTTATAAATGCTTCCATAAATGGTTAAATAATCCTTCATTTCTTTATTTATTTATTTTTTACAGTGCACTATCCAGGTTCATCTAAAACATGCCCTTGTTGAACTAACATACAGAAATTAAATTATATGTGCTAAATGAATCTGGATTATTGAGGGGGAAACATAGTCTCCTGTGCCTCCTATGGTTAGGTAGGTTGATGTGGTTTTAATTGATATGCAATCTGAAGGGAGTTTTATGGAAAATGAATCAGTTTAGTTTTAAAGGATGTATTATCTTTCTCCAATCAAGTCTGCTTCTTGAATAAAGTTTTTGGGTGGATATTAAATGCTAAAGTTTTTAACTATCTCATAGTCCTATAGAATATACATATAAGAGTTAATGAACAGTCATGTTGAATTTGTGACAATATCATCTCTTATAAACAGTTATAAATGATGTTCCATGATTGCCCTTACCCTGCTGTGTTGCACTGGAAATGCAATTGTCCATTTGACAGTGTTAGAATGGCTATGGTCTCTCTCTATCTCTCCCCATTTTCATATTGCTTACCATTTTCTATATTTTATGTTTACAAGTATTAAGTGTTTAACTTGCCTAATATAGATTATAATCAGTTAGTGTCTTCTTCCTTAATCGCAATAGTTTATAAATTTCGGAATGGCATGATCAATGGCAGGGAATATGGAGTTCCTGTTCTGGATAATCATGGGGTTCCTCTGCAATCTAGGAATGCAAAAGCTTTAGAGAATGAGATTGGGTATCAGATGCATTTAGGTGAGGTGCATGAGCTTGATAAACTCTATGATCACAGCTTTTCCATTTGTTTTGCAATTTAATTACCATCAATCTCTCTCTGTCTCTGTGCATATGATCTCTTCGTCATTTTTGTGTTTGTTAGCAACCTCTAAGGCCATTGTTCAGACGGAGAAAGCTGGTGAATCTTGCAACGTAGACTTGAACGATGATCTGCCTTCCCATGCTGATCTTTCCCACAAACTGCTTCAGATATGGAGCTCTGCAAGTGATCAGAATTCAGGAAGAAATCTTATCTCCAAGTTGTTCATGGCTTGTCCAGAAGATTTTCATTTTCTTTTTGGGCACATGAGCATGAAGATATCCTCCAGATCAGGAAACTTTGTGGTGGTGGAAGGCTCTTCAAATGCAGCAGCATTCCAGTACCATTTGCACACTTTTTGTGCATCTGAAGCCGTGAAAGTATCTCATTTGTACTTTGTATTGACTAAGGTATGGTTGGTGAGACCAAATCATATAACATAAAGCTGATTTATGTTTAGGTGGAGCTAATGATAGACAGGAGGTATTTAAAATTTTGCTATAGCACAAGGCAAGTTTTAATTCCTTCTTTTGTGGGTCTAATCTAGAGGGTGCAACTGTGTGAGACACATGGCTCTTGAATCTTGCTTCTCTCTCTCTCTACCATACTCATATTCAATGCTATTGATTTTGGAAATTAGTAGCAACTTATGAATAGAACAATGTAGAATGTTATGCATATGACTCCATTTTTTGAGACATGAAAGCTGGCTTAGAGCTTGACTGTTGGCATAGTATATCACAATTTTTTATTTTTGTTGATGCTTTAGATTTTGTAGATCTTCTGTTCTGTAAATGATTTCCTTTTTTTTTTTTTTATTTTTTTTTTATGATTTCCTTTTTTTTGTTCCTGAGCTGGCTGGTGTAGGACTTCCTGTTTGAAAATCTCAAGTACTTTTTGTCTTTCCAGCCCTGAAGACTGTCAATGGTAGATCGTTTAAATATTTTAATTGTACTTGTGCATTTTTTGTCAAATTTCTATGACAAAGTTATGGGTAAGTAAAAAATTTGGCTAACATTTTTGCTACTTTAATTTTGTAGTACCCATAGGTAGAAACATTTAATAAAATATAAATTAATATTGGAAGGAAAATCGTGAGCAATTTTTTCCCTGAAAGAATATTTTATTTACTAGTGCAGTCATGGAAGTAATCTTAGCCTTTGGTAATATATCATTTGGCACCTGAGAATAATTTTGTTGAACCTAAGAATCAATGCTGATCTAATTTTGCCAGCATATAGTATATATAGAGGTCAACATTCTTTTGTTTGATGTTTGCAAGCATAGTATATTACTCTATCAATCTCTAATTTTACTGTAGATATCTTCATTCTTTGATGGGATGTTTGAGCTGATCTGCATTATGAGAATTTTATAAGTTGTTTTTGGCTTTATGTTTTGTTGTCTTGTAGATATGTAATGGACTGCTACAGCTGGAAGCTTTGCTTGAGCCGTTGGTTGATCTCTGCTATGTTGAAAATGTGAGTTACAGAATCTTTTCCTTTTTCTAGTACTTAGTGACTAAGTGTTTGTTTTTTAATAATTTTTTAAAATTTTTTCTTTGGCAAACCATTTTTACAATCTTTAGTGGGCATGCATTCTGTAAGATTGAACTGAATTTGGTTAAGGACACTTAATAATGGGCCATAGATCCTTGATTCCAATGCATTTATAAAAAAAGATTTTTGGCTCTCACAGGACAGTTTAGAGTTTGCACTGGGTTCAGGGAGCTGGATACTATTTCAAGCATGCCGATATGTTGACTTTGGCAATAGCAATATGCCCATCAACAACTAGGAATTCTAAAACTAGTTTACTCATTAAATGACCCTACAGGCATTGATCAATGTTACTCTGATGATCTCACTGCGATTTATTGAAATATGGTTTAGTGTTATAAGGCATTGACCAGATGTTTTGTGATAGGATGTTTGGCGGTATGATCTTTTGAAAATGATAATGAAATATCCGTTTCAAGCCCTTTAATTTATTTTCCCTATTCTGTGCTTTGAGCCCACAAGCTTTCTTATTTGATGACTTTGGACATAAATAAAAGAATGAGAAATTTGCTAATGGCAGTTTTAAATGCATTGAAAAAACTGCATTTGTTTTTCATAGTGACAATTATTGAAGGTAGAGAAAAGGAGATTCTGATTTAGAGAAGAGGAAAATCCTGATTTCCTACACCATGGACTTTCTTGGGTTTGTATATTGAGCAATGCGAAATTTTGGAGTATAATTAGGCTCAGCAGTAAGTTATGTTCCTTGTTCAAACTTTATTTGGAATAAATTTAATCTAAGTTCCTGAATATTCGCCTTTGGGTGGAGATGGCAAGAGTATTATGTTCGTCTGTTTGTTCAATAATGACTGTCAGATGCATCTTTATGCAAATGGTTAGAGAAAAATCTTTTTTGACGGAAGAAATGTCAATTTTCCCCCCTCAAAGCAGATATTTCAAAGTTTGGTAAGGGAGGTTTTTCACATGTATGCATTGCTAAACTCTTGGTCTCATCTACAGTGCATTGGTGATCTTTTAGAGCAATTTCATAATGGTGTTGTGTGGCCCACTTTGATATTGGTTTTTCATGCTGCTTAATGGTCCTTATTATATGGTATACTGCTTGTTTGTTTGGTTTTGATGAATACTCAGCTTTGATATGATTCTGTACCTTGAAGTTCTTCACAATTTCTTAGTTCTTTTCTTAACACAAATTTTGACAATTGTGATGTTTCATATTTCTGCACTTGGACTCCTAAATTTCCTTGTCCATGCCAAAAAATTTTCCCTGTTGACAGGTTGCTATTCTTTCTAGCTCCCTAAGTATACTGCATGTGTTTCTTAAGCATCTCATAAGTTTGGGAAGGAAATTGGAAGAAAGGTACGTCTAATCTGGCTTATGTATTCTTCTTTTATTCAATTAACTTGATCACTTAGTTGGAACAAATGATTTGAGATTGTATGTGCTTGAAAATGCCTTCATTTGAATAGATTTTATGGACTTGAACAAACCCATTGGTGGGAAGAAAGAAGTAAGAAGAGAGATGGCCAGGGTGCGGGGTGTGTGTTAGTATGGCAGTTTTCCCTTAAGATCAACATTTGTATCTTGTGGTTATCTAGATAAATTGTTTTTGGTTGCATCAGACATGATGTTCATTGTGGGCATGTCTCACTAGTGTTTTATTCAGTGTGTTTGTGGCAGTATTGAATTTATTAAATCTGTGGATGATGGTGCATGACAAGTGTAATGGCTTCTGAAAAATGGATATCACATACCATCCGTGACTAATTTTATAATGTTATAATTTTGTTGCTTCCTATAAAGAACAAAGCTGATAGGAATGCAAACATTGTGACTCATAGCTTGTTGAAGTGCATAACATTTTTTGGCAAAAAAAGCTGGTACTCTCTTTTAGTTATCTTCATGTTTAGAATGATTTGTGATCTCCAAAGTGATGCTTCTAACAACTCCTTAGGTTCTCATGCTTATGAACTTTGATTTGATCTTTTCCAGTGCACTCTACTCAGGGACAGTGTCAGGGTTGAGGGTGCAAAATCTGGAAATAACTTGAAGGACAAATGCCTGTTTAGTGCAAGTGACGATGAGGGATCTTCTGCAAGTTGTTGGCCGTATGGAACAAAATCTTCTGATCCACAGATTCTTTGGAGGAAGGGATTCTGGAATGTTGAAATTGTATCGCCACTTTCTTCTGTAAATTGGGTTTCTCTATTTGGTTTGTTGCATCAAATTGCTATGAGCAAGACTGAAGAATGTGTAAGATTGGAGGCAATCTCTATCATGAATGTGATTTTGATAAGAACTAATGCTCATGCGGAAAGGGAAATGTGAGTTAATTTTGAAACCAATTTGTTGTATATTCTGACAGAATCTAATGCTCTTTAATAACCTAACAAAGATTTGCTTGAACAGATTCGGGCAACAACTAATGTTGGAAAGTATTTCTCAATTCCTGAAAAAGGAGGCCGGTTCACTGGTGCAAAAAGAAGCTCTTCATCTACTATTCTTGCTACTAAACTGTAAGCGTCCATCAACACATTTCTTTTTCCTCCATTTCTTTTTTTTTTTTTTTTTTCATCAATAGAATGTGTTGCTACTTCTTCATAATTTCTTTATTTGCGTTTAAGTTGACTTTTCCCCATGGATAAAATGTTTTGCTTGTCGCGTACTTTTTATTCAATCATAGGATGGAGAACTACTTGTTATTTTGACCGTGAGCAAGAATAGCAGTCGGTCAAGGCTATGGTTAAAGTTAAAATAGATCTCACTTGGGTATTACTTATGGGGGTATTACTTATGGATAATTTCGCCCTAATTGTAGAGGATCTTGTAGGTTTTGTAGCTTTTTCTATTTTTCTTGCATTTGGATTTCTTTTGCTGTCAATGGTTTAAGGCATCTGGTAATAGATGATTGTTGTGGTTGTTAGCTAATGGATTTAAATTGTTCAACAAAAACCATTTAAAAGTTTAATTTTGATATGTTAAAGGAATGACCATCTAGAATACAATTTGTTTTAAATATGCATAATATTTTATAATTCTTTCCATTAACAAGTTTTGTAAATGAAATTAGAGTTGTTAATATTGTTTTCAATTGTTAGTTTTATTGAGATGTTCACTACAAACCGTTCTATGTGAATGCTATAAGAAACAGTTTTTACATAATTTTTTTTTAATTGTTTCCATCATGAAACTGTAGGCATTTTGACATAAACATCTGATAATTCTTTGTTCGATTGTTTCCATCATCAAATTGTAGGCATTGTGTCAAGTAACTTGAAATTCATCATCTTTGAGAGTCCTTAAAACTAATTAAGCAACAAACCAATAACAAGAAACCATAACAAGTTATAATTTCTAACTTCTATTCAAATAACGGTTGCAGTATGTGTCATGTAGTGTCGAGACACGTGTATAACACAAAAATGTTTTACCCAAACACAACATGTTTAATTAATTTTGTCAAAATCTTCAACCTTAATAGAGATATGTTTATGAAACCAGTTATATGACACAACTCATATAATTCATTTAATTAATCGTGGCCTGACACAAAATAGATGTTTAACCTAAAAAAATGTAAAAAATTAAAAAATATTTAATTTTTAACTAAAAGATATTTATATATTGAGAAAATAAAGACTAAATATTAAAAATTTAACCAAATATAATATTGAATTCAAAGATATTTTTTTCATATAAACATATTTATTTAAATCGTGCTTGAACGTATATATTTGTGTTATTTAAATCGTGCTTGAACGTATATATTTGTGTCATGTATTATATATTAATTCATTAACCTGATTATATAATTTTGTTTAATAGTGTCTATTGCAGATTAAGTGAGTCAATCCGTTTAAACCTACTTTTTTTATCATGTCATATATAAGTCAGCCCATTTATGACCTGAACCTGTTTATGCCAAGCCCAAACTCGTTTAACTACGTGTTGTGTCATATTGTTTAATTGGGTCATGTCAAAAATTGTTCGCCATATGGACACCTAGAGGCTAAAACTAAATTGAAAATGCTTATAGCCTACCTACTTAAATATTTTAGGACACTGCCTTTCAACTGCATGTTTCTAGCACATACTTAGCCTGGATACCCTCATTTACACCAAAAGTGAGAAACTTGAAGAGTGCCACTTTTCTGTCACGATGAGTGCTAATTTGTTTTAACTGCCATTAGATTGTCTTCATACTTATGGTCTTTGTTTGAGTGGTTGAAAAACACTTGATTGTTGCTTAATTAATTTCCGTAATATTATCTGTCTTACTTAATGGTTCCTGTCTTCTGGACTTTTGGGGTTGTGTGTTTTTACTTGTGAGAATATTTTACAAACATTGTGCTTTTCTAACAGTAGACTGCATATTAGAAAGTATAATTAGACATCTTTTTTCATCTTTAAAGTTTTCTAACTAATTATTCCCTTTTTCATTAGTTTAGATTCTGGTCCTTAATCTGTAATGTAAAAGTTCTGCTAACAACCAAATGTCTAGAACTTATGTTAATTTGCTCAAAATAATTTTATGCCCATTAAATTTTTGTTCATTTTTCTCTTCAAAGTGGCTGGGGTTTTGGGCTGGTAGAGATTGAAGATCGTGCACAAGTCATGGATGCTGTAATACATGGGATATTGCCCTCTTATGGGCCATATTCTCTGTTTTCTGAGCTTACAATAACTTTTAAAATGGGATAACATCCTGGCAGGATGAGGAGAGAGAAGGGGGGGAGGGGGATTACACTTTCCAATCTGAGAAAAGGCAATATTAAGTGGGCAAGGCTATTGGCGAATTTTTATGATGTGCTTGATTTATTGGTCAATAACACTTTTTTAGATTATACTGCAGGTAAAGAAACATGACCTTCCTTTGTTTTGTAGGAATTGATGTTTTGCCTGCTCTATAACAACAAAAAAAAAAAAAAAAAAAATCTTGTGAACTTGTCTTTTCGATTTTTTAATATGTAGGTATTGTAGAAGCTCTTTCTAGACTCGGTGAAAATTGCTATTGGGTTCTTTTTGAGTTTAAGCCGTTCTCTCTCATTATAGCTTAAAATAATAAGTAACTTGCTTTCTTCGATTAACTTTCTCCCCCCTATTCTATAATTGAAGAGTACTATTATTGATTCAGCTCTCATTCATCAATGAAATTCTTGTTTGTTATTTAAGGTCCCAAAATATTGAATGTCTTCTGCTCTGGTTGTAAAGAGGGGGATGCTACTGCAAATGATGTTAAGAATGCCTCAACTTGCAAAGAATTCATTGCTATCCTTGAGGGTTTGGCAGATTGTATTGCCTGCAGTGGAAATAGGATACAGGTAGGCAGGATGGTTTACTTCTTGTTTATCTGGGTTCATGGTCTTACTCTTATTCTTGCTCTCTTGATATTGACCTTTCAATGGAAACCTGAATTTTTGGCTTTTGCTTGTGAATTTTGAAATGCATGCACTCATTTTTGCTGTAAATTCCCATGTTGAGACATTGTTTTAGCATGTCAAACTTGGCACATTGATGAACAACCAAACTTGTGTACAACAAAGTATGTCAATGTTGGAAATGCTCTCATTTTCCTCTTGATATAAGTCTACATTGTCTAAAAAAGATTAGAAGGAAAATGTGGTGAGGTGTGCGGCATGATTTTTAAATGACAGCCATTACATAATGTAATGGCCGTTACATAATGGGATTTAAGGCTCCCGTTACCATTAATCCCATTAAAAGAGGGCAGAAATTTGTCGTGAGTTGTGACGGCCAATGAGCTGTAAAATGATGGGCTGTTACTTGACTGATGGGTGCAGGAATCCTGCTTTTTTTCAGAGTACTCACATGGGTCTTGTCCTTTTTAGTACTGCCTCTCACTTGGACCGAGACAAAAGCTTCTCTCTCCTCATTACCAACTATTCACATGGGGTTTTGTCCCATGTTTCTGCTGTATAGCTAGCACACTAGTACAAAGTAGTTTTCTTTTCTCATTCACCATTATTTTCTTATTATTTTTGTTGTTTCCTTCTTGCCTATTCTTTCCATTCCTTCTTATATTAACTTAAAAAAATTAGGTATTGTGGCTGCTGCATACACCACGTAAAGAGTAGTAGTTCCTGCATTTTCCTTTTAAAGAGGAAAAGTTCTTTACACTTGCAACACTTCAAAAATGTGTTAATACTTTCTTTTTTTAATTGTTTTACTTGCTTCTTATCGGCAATATATTGTTAAATTTTATGTTTTAATTAAGCATTTAGCTTGATTGGTGGTTATAACATGCAATATTTAGCTTGATTAATGGTTAAACATAAACTTGGTAGTTAGCTTTATTAGTGATTATAATGTGCATATTTAGCAATTAAGTTGTATATTATTAAGTAAAGACTGTAGTTGGAGTTAAAAATATTGCTGAAAATATTTTTATATTTTTCTAATGATACTGCAATTTTCTGAAAATTTTCAAATAATTCAAAATAATTTAAATTAAACATAAATTAAGTATTTAGTTTAATTTGTGGTTATAATGTGTGTATTATGTTTTTATTATAATGTGTATTATATTTTTATCTATGTTGCTTTATACTTATTAGTTAGTTGTAATTCTTAGTTTTAATGAATTATGCCACTATTTTTTAGTTTAAAACAATTTGCAATTTTTTGCGTAAAAATTGCATAGCAGTTTGCTACTATCATTACGTAATTGTTGTGATAGCGCCGTTACCATTATATTTAATTGTGACTTAAAATTATGATTTGCATTTTTAATTGTCAAAATCATTTTATATTAAACCAGTCAATAACCTGGGCATTGCATGGGTTGAATATTAATTTATTTTATTTAAAATTTTATATTTAACAATAATAACTCTAAATAAATAAAAAATTGCAAAAAAATTAAATACATGATACATAAACACTCCTAATTAATAATTCTTTGTTTTATTTTTTGTTTGACATTTTTCTCTTTTTTTTTCTTGTCTATTTTTCTTTCATGCCCTTTTCTAGTTACCTCTTTCTTTCTCCATGCATTGATTTTTCCAAAATAGAGGTTATTTTATTCAAATATGTTAGCAAAAAATTATTGTATTTCATTTGCTATAAATTAAAATATTTATAAATATTCATAATCATAAAAAACTAAAAACAATTTTGGAAGGGAATAATAATAAGTTAAAGTGTGCAGTAATTTGAAAACAATTCAGACAAAACCTTTTGCTAAATAAAAGAACCTTCAAACAAATTGCAATCCAAATCGATTTTCTCATAATAAGTTGTACACAGCTATTAAATAAATTTTAAATAAATTGGAAAGCCTAAATGGAAAACACTCTGAAAAACAACTCAAGATAGTTGATAATATTATGTTTTATATATATATATAAGAGCAAAAACTACATGACTCTAATTTAATAAAAATTGTAAAACATGATGGAAAAGAAACATAAAAAAATTAAAAATTCAAGAGAATTAAAAGTATCAAGATACAAAAATCAAAAAAGAAAAAAAAAACAAATTAAAGAAATGAAAAATCAAGTCACTTATTTGTAGGTCTATATACTATACTCATCTAAAAATTTGGCCTTTTCAAGTGCAAAAGAAGACTCATAGCTCCTTCGATGCATCCTCCATTAAAAAATTTCCTCTATTATATAAGTTGCAAAATTATATAGCAATATAACAATTTTATCATGAGGTTCATGACACGAATGCATGTTTGAGTTAGGAAAAAACTTTATTTCTTTTGTTGTCATTTTCCTAAATATGTTTTTGGTCTTATTGTCATTCATTGAGTGCTAAGGATGCTGCTTCTTTGGTTGTTATTCTAGTTGGTTTAGTAGTAGGTTTTTAACCTTCTGTTTTAAAAGAGTTAGGTTAGGTGATTTATAAAGGAATCATTAATTTTCCATTTTTTCTCCTTCCATTCTATGTCTTCTCCTCTTTAGTCTTTTGTTTTTTCTTCCTCTTTGGCTTTTTTGAGTATTTTTCTTTCTTTTTGAACTTTTTTCTTTAATTTGATAGTCTTTTTCCTTTTTCTTTCTTTTTATATAACTTTTAATTAATGCTATAACTACTTTTTAGTCTTTCTAATTAAATGATATGATATGTGATAATGATATAGTTCTTAATTGCTTACTTATCAAACAATTAGCTTGGCAAATGACAATTTCTTGCGCAAACAAAATTTGAGTCCTACTTAATATTCATATACTTCTTGTGTAAACAAAATTTGAGTCCTACTTAATATTCATATCAAATAGGCTTAAAGAACATATATTGCTCTACCTGGGCACTATTCAAGGTGCTAAATCTTCACACAAAATTTGAGACCATATATAGTACCTTTTATGAAAGTCCTACTTAATATTCATTTCAAATAGGCTTAAAGAACATATATTGCTCTAGCTGGGTACTATTCATGGTGATAACATTGCACCTCAAATAGCCTTTCTATGATTTTCAAGTGCCACTTGGAGTTGATAAGACAATTGAGTCGTAAGATATGGCAGCTTTAATCACTAAGAAATTCAATATAGAATTCCATAGTTTAAAGGATGCTCTGATCCTACTGTTTTATAGTTGGATTTGAATCCGTTGAATCATGTCAATAGAAATTTGCAAGCATCTCTTCATACTCCTAATTCGAAATTCTAAAATCTCAAATTCTTTGAGATCCCTATCTCCAAAAACCCAAAATAGCGCTAATCCTAGTGTTTGAAGATAAAATCATGGTAGAAAGATGGAGAATCTTGTGGCTATTATCTTGGAGTTGGAGAGCAATGTGATCAGTGCTCATTGGTTTGGAGAGGTGCGTTGTGGTTGCCTACATTAGATGCTGCTCCTACCCCCTGCACAGATTCAACCAGCTCTTGGTTGTCTCTAATTTGAAGAACCTTAAATCCCCAATCATTTAAATCCCTCAATCCTCTATCACTTTCACTTTCTTTTATGTGCAATCTTTTATTTATTTTTTTTCTTGCACATAAGCTAAACCAGTTAGCATTCTTTATTCACTTTTCCTTCCACATGTTGGTACATTTTGCAACTCAGCATTCTGTTATTGTCTCTGTCAAAGTAGAACAAACTCAAAATGTTAAGGGGCTTAAAATGCACAAAATAAAGTTGGGAGGCTTAATAACACAAGCACATAAAGTTTAGGGGCTTCTGGATGTGTTTAGCCTTTTTGGAAATGTGTGCATGCTTATATAATTGAAATTTATTTGAATTGTAAAGCTATTTACCTGTATCTTGTCCTCAAGACATTTCTGTTATTCTTTTGGGCTGCTAAATTTTTATATAATGCAAGCAAACGTGGATGTGATGAAAATTGCAACGCAATCATTTTAAATATTTGATTGATGAGTTTTCAGGACATGGAACTTCGTAAGAGGGCCATCATTATGTTGGCTTTTCTAGCCTCTTCAGGGAAATCTGGGTTTGAAATTACTGTGAATCGCAAGTTACCTGGGGAGAAAAACTTTCTTATGTTGATTTTACAAGTATTGATCTCAGAAATGGATGTAGAAGCATCAATCTCTTCTGAGCCAGCAGAAAGCATTAAAGCAAGGTAAGTACCAATTACAGATGTCATGCTTTTGTATTTGTTATGGCTTTATGCATGTGCTAAGTTTCTTTAAAAATGTGGGATCAATTATGTTGTTTGTCTGTAAAATTTGCACAGCTTTTTCAATTTCATTCTCAAGCTTGAACGCTGCAGTCAAGTCCAAAAATACATTTGTGTAATTAAGGGTAAGCATACAGTTTGGTTGAACTGAAAACCAAACATATCCAACTGGTTTAGTTTTCTTTTTGGTTTTTTGGGAACATAATGT
Organism: Omphalea diandra; assembly: GCA_949677035.1. Taxonomy (NCBI): domain Eukaryota; kingdom Viridiplantae; phylum Streptophyta; class Magnoliopsida; order Malpighiales; family Euphorbiaceae; genus Omphalea; species Omphalea diandra. Next base: position 13,759 of record CATIWR010244334.1, on the reverse strand, counting down.
TTGATTTAGTTTTAACTTAAAATTCATTTCATTTACAAATGAATTTCTTATAGAATTATTTGCAGATGCATTTCTATGTTTGGTATGCTATAAAATAAAAATAGAATTTATTTCAAATAAAATGAATTTTATGAAGGAAGAAAGAGGAGAGAGAGTGAGAGAGAAAGGAGAAAGCAGGAGAGAGAGTGGGAGAAAGTAGAAAGGAGGAAGAGAGTAGAAAAAAACATTTTAGTTAAGGATATTTTTGTCATAATGAAAAATTTTATATTTTTAGCATTTATTTGAAAATTCTGTCAAATTTGATAGAATTTGGTTTAGTTATAATAAATTCTAAAGATTTAATGAATATGATTTCAAATAAATTTTCATTTATACCAAATACACAAAATATAGATTTGCAGATAAATTTGATAAAAACTATAAGATTTATTTATATCAAACACACTCTTAATTAATTGGATTTGATTTTGAGTATATAAAAACTGCAAAACCGGAACTGAACCGCGTATATATTTTTTAATTGAATACATAAAATTTACTTAGATAAATAATGTAAATATAATCTTATACTTGAATACAACCAAAATATAGTCAATTTCTATATGTATAATTAAGAATGATATGTATTATATTGAAGAACTCAAAAAATGATTTTTTTTTAAAAATTCAGTTAAAACCAACTTGATTTGTAAAAAAATAGAATTTAGTTAATTGGATTTAGTGAAAACCGAATTCCTCAAAATCAAAGTCCTTTTTACCACTTGGTACAGAAGTAAAAAGCTCTTTGATTTTGTTCGCTAACCTAGTCCTCGAAGTCTATCAAGGCAAATGCTTCCAGGGTTCATTTCTATTTTGGTTGGTGTGGCAAGGGCTGGTTCTTTGAGTATTTTCCGACTTGATTGGTGTGTGTTACCCTTTTAGCTTGTTTTTTCATGTTATTGTGTCTTTTAGGATGATCCCTTGTCTTGCATTGTGTTCTTTCTTCTTTTTCTCAAATGACGACCTCATATAAAGGGAAAAAGAAAAATAAAGGCATTTTCCTTTCAAAACCATTTTATTTTTGCGCTTCTTTCATGTTGCATTTCTAACTTAATTAAGTTTAAATTCTGTTTATATTTTCAAGCTTTAGTTTTCCACTGGTGCAACATTTGAACTGCAACTTTTTGAGTATTTGTTTCAATGTTTTTTGTAACATGCAATGTTTCTGTGGCAGAGCATCTCATAATTATTTTAAGCATCATCTTGTTTTTTCTTTTCTGGGAACAGTTCCTCTTGATTCTTCTCATGTCAGTATCTTTGCTTATGTAGGACTTTGCTGATGCGGGAATCATTGATTTTACTTAATAGACTTGTTTCCAACCCAGGGTCCTCGGCTATTGTCTTGCGAGTGTTGACAGCTAATAGGTATGTGGCTGGTTTGACCACTGATATTGTGAGCAGATTGTCCAGAAAATACCAGTCACTGAGGCTATCTGATAGTATCACACGGCAAATGAGAGAAGTAGAAATTGTTGACTTGGCTTGCGTACTTAAGAAAAAAGTTTTTACTTATTTAGGAGTTAAGATGCCATAAAAAAAAAAAAGAGTTTTATGAGAGTTCAAAAAGAATTCTAGATTTATGAGAATTCTAGATGTCTTGAATTCTAGTTCAAAAAGAATTCTAGATTTATGAAAAAAGCTTTATGAGAGTTCAAAAGAATTCTAGATTTTTCATTTTTATGGTATTACTGAGAAACAAGCAGCCATATCTTAGATATTATGTAAATAGATGTTTTGAATTGATATCCATTTCTGTAATCTCCCTGGATCAATCCAGAATTTTGGTAGGCTTCCACAAAACTCACTGTGCATATGATATATAGAACAAGATCTTCATTAATCCAGATTATTATCTTCAGTATTGGATTTTGCCCTCGGTACCCTGACCTTTTCTGTTTCCCCTATATTTTGATGCTGGATTGATGTATTCTGCTGCATGTCATATTTGATGAGCATTATTAAGTTGGAGCATTTCAAATCTTCTACTTAATATGATAATGCCTCATTGTGGTCTTTGAACTATTTTAGATTCTCATCTATCAAAAACTATTTTAGATGTCCAAGGAAAATTAGCTTTTTGAGCCTATTAAGGACAATTGTATTTTAAAATGGATTTAAATTAACTATATTTTGTTCTTCTTAGTTATTTTTAATATATTACTGTCATTTTTATTTTATTACATTTAGAATTTTAGTATATCTGAAATTAGTTATTAATAATGAATTAATATTGATTAATTTTATTTTAAAAATCAATTGAATCTAATAATTGAAAAAATATTTAAAAATTATTCTTAATATTTTAAATAATAAAAACATATTTGAAGAATTTAAAAATGGAAAATAAAATATAAAAATGAGACCTATTGGTGAAAAAAATATATATATAAACTTTTGTGTGTTTTGACTATCATGTTTAATCTTTTAAATTTTGGTAAATTTAGTTAAAACTGTAATTTTTTTATTATATTCAATTTGTAAGTCTAGTTAATATTGAATGACTTGTTTCATGATGTGAATGATATGTTAGATTAGATTTTAAAATTTATGGCAATTGAGATGACGAAGAATTAAAAATTCATTCTAATATGTCGTTCACGTTATAGGACATTATTTAATTTTAATCAAAATTATAAATTAGATGTAATTGTTAAGAAATTTGTTAATTTTGCGAAATTTAATATAATGGTCAAAATTTACAAAAATCTAGATTTTGACCAATAAACCTATTTTCAATATTAGATTTTGCTCTAGGTACCTCGACCTTTTCTATTTCCCCTATATTTTGACGCTGGATTGATGTATTCTGGTGCATGTCATATTTGATGAGCATTATTAAATTGGAGCATTTCAAGATGATAGTCTCAAAGTCCAAATTCTTCTACTTAATATGATAATTTTAGGATGACACTATATTATAGATCACGGATTATGTAGTGTCGTGGTTCAAGTGTCCAAAACGCGTGTATTTTGATATTGTCATTTATTTGTCACATATGTTATATATGTTCATTATTTTGTAAATAAATATATTCATTAACTGTCAATACAATTTATATATAGTATTTTATATTCATCATTTTATTGAACAAACAAATTTAGTGTTTTAAGTTCATTATTTTATTAAATAATATTTTGTTGATATTTATTTAATTTTTTTTATCTAATATGGTACATATAACATATTTTGTTAATCTTTATATTCATAAGTTGTCTTTAGTAATTAAATAATTAAACATTCATTATCTATTTAAATAATATATATAAAGATGCATATTCATTATTTAATATGTAAATATTCATTATTTGTAAACATTATGTTAATCAATTGTAATCTTTATGTTAATCATGTTTTCATATTTTATTAATATTAATACTCATTAGTCAATGATGAAATATTGACAATATGTTTGAATAATATTCATCATTTTTGTGTTTTATTTGACTAGGTACATTAAAAAGCTTTGTTTCATGGATTAGTATTGAAATGTTCATTATTTGTATGCATAATATTCATCATTTCTAATTTTATGTTCATTACTTTTTCAATTAATATTGTATATGAGTTAATTTATTTATTAAAAATTTAATTTATTTATTAAAAATATATAACGTTTTTTCATAAAGTTTTGTGTTCATTGCTTAATAATTGAATGTTCGTTATTTATAAGCACAATATTCGTGATCTTTAATTGTCATGTTCATTGTTTTTTATGTAATCGTCTATATGAATTTATTTTTATTAAAAACATATGATCTTCTTTTATTATGTTTTTTGTTCATCGATAAGTATTTGAAGATTCATTATCTGCTTGCACGATATATATCTTCTATAGTTTTATATTATGCTTTTTGTTCATCGATAAGTATTTGAAGATTCATTATCTGCTTGCGCGATACATATCTTCTAAAGTTTTATATTAATTAATTATTACATAAACTGTTAATCAACTGTAATAATTATGCCCATCATAAAAACAAAAAGAAATGAAAAAGAAAGTCTATTGAACTGTGAAAAATAGGAAAAGATAAAACAGACAAATGAGCCTATGAAGGGCTTATATCTTATATGTGCACGTATTTAGGATGCGTCTAGACCATGATGCTACGTGGTTGGAGGTGCATGATATAAGCACTACCATAGGGTGATGGCTCATTATGGTCTTTGAACTATTTTAGATGTCATCCACTAAAAACTAGTTTAAGCCTATTAAGGACAATTGTATTTTAAAATAGATTTGAATTAATTATATTCTTCTCTATTTATTTATATTAATATACTACTATCATTTTATTTTATTACTTTGAAATTTTAATATATCTAAAATTAGTTATTAATAATGAATTAATATTGATTAATTTTATTTTAAAATCAATTGAATCTAATAATTGAAAAATATTTAAGAATTATTTTTAATATTTTAAATGATAAAAACATATTTAATGAATTTTAAAGAATGGAAAACAAAATCTAAAAACAAAAAACAAAACAAAACAGAAGGATCGTTTCCGAAGTCTACTTCGAAAATGAAAAATCACTTTCTCAGGGTTCCTTGAATTTTGTTAAAAAATAATATAGTTAGAGGTCAAACTACATTAGTTCTTGAATCACATTTATCTTCTTTATGAATTAGATTTTGATTCAACATTAGATTTCTAAAGGTACTAAATTAATTTCATCTTAAGAAGTTTTAATTAAATTCATGATCAAGTAGATCACATCATTAAATTACAAAATTTCATTGAAAATTAAACTACTAGTAAATTTTGGAATCATCAAATCTTCAATCCAAATAAATGAATTATCAATTTGAGAATAAATCAGTTGAGCCCTTACATCAGAAATCTATAATATGGTTGAAATTAAATGAAGCTTTTAAATAACATTCTTAAAAAAGAAAAGAATAAGAGGATTAATTTTGTTTCATTTTTTAAAAAAATATTGTTAGAGATTATAACTTTATTCAAATTAATACAAATTTATTTGTTTATATTTTTCTTGTTTGTTCAATGAAATAGTCTCTACCTTTTATCTCTTCTATTAGTGAATCATAAATAGGAAATATTATAGCACACCGATGCGTTGTGAAATAATAGCCATTGTTGTGGTGGATGAAAAGTGACTAATGAGACAACAAAAATAAAACAATAATAGCCACATGTTGTGGTGGTTAAAAAAATGAGACAACAAAAGACAAAAAAGAAGGTTGACTAGTTAAGGTGGTAAATGGTAAAATATTAGTATTGACCCTTGAACAAAATGTTATTGACAAATAAATTATTAAATGAATTTATCTCTAAACATATTATGTGAACAAATTACTGTTAAAAATAAGTTTAAGGAAGTTAATGATTAAAGGTTAATTAGGATATAAAGTTATTTAAGTTTATTTGAATAATTGCTTAAGTTGATATACTACTGTAGATGCGGAATAATTTTATAGAAAAATGTATTGGAAACAATTATATATTTGAATATTATTAAAATACATTTTAAAGAATTATACTAAAAAATTGATACTCTTACTTATCTAAAATTTATTTTTAAAAAACCTCATCTTTATAAAAAAAAAAAAAAGATAAATATCAATGTACCTCTAGTAAAATTAATTTGTAAATACAACAATATTGAACTATTAGTACATTAGTATAAACTTGTAGATACTTTGTAATCGAACTATAAGTACATTATTTGTTGAGAATCAGGTACTTTGTCATTGAACAGTAGGTACATAGTTTTTGAGTCATGGGTACATTGATGTTTATCTTTTATAAAGGTGATGTTTAGTAAAAATAATTCTTAGATAAGTTAGATTTTAAAATTTCAATATATGTTTTACAATATTTTTTAATAATAATTAAGACTGTGACGTGAAATGATTTAAATTTATCACAAAAAAAAATACTAATACACTAGAATTTTTATGAATGATGAGAAAGCAAAGTATTTAGGAGAAATATTTTATGTCATGAGAAGTAATTAGTAATGGATGATTTATTATTTGAAGTAAGTATAATGTAATGATAGTAATATAAGTGAGATATAATATTTATATTAATATAATTGAACTTAAGTTATGTATTTGAAGGAAGTTAATTTACATATCGAAAGAGAAAGTGAAATTTGTACGAAAAAGAGTTTAATTATGAGAATTAGGAATATTGTATTATTATCATTATTAAGTTAATGTTATTTGAATTATAATTGTATTGAAAAACAATTATATTTCATTTTAAATTAGGGATGAGTATGTGAAAATGATGGTGTATGGAGTTTTTAACATCGGTGCAGTGTCATTTCTAAAAAATGTGAAATAAAAGTTGAGAAGGGAGTTGATCCTTTTCTCTGTCTTCAAAAATTCACCCATTTTGCTCTTGAAATTGTTGCTTCAGTAAAGCTCATAAGAGAACTAAATTTCAGGCATTTTTGGTATGAATTGGCTCATCCTTTTGGCTTTTGGTAAATTATGACTACGTAGATACAAATAAACTCATCCATGTTTAGATTTGAGGGTAGATCTATATTTTTATTCTCGCCTACCCTCTAATGGGGCTTTAGGTTAGGTTGATTTTGCCTGTTTTTTATATATATATATATATATATCTTACTTTCCTCCCCTCATCAAAGACATCTATAGATCTTCCTCCATGCCATTGACGTTGAGATATGTAGTTGTAGAGTCATATAGATTTTTGATGGGTTTTAGTGAAAATAAACAATTTTTCCAATAGGGTTGAAGTTGGAGCAAATCTGCTTATAACAAATCTAAGGAGATTTGTTGTAATAATTGCTTTGATTATGGTTGTATGTCTTATCCCACAGGGCAAGTTATTCTTTTCTTTTTATGATACGATGTTATTTCTTTGTATGATTTCTGTGCTATCAAAAAATTTTTGGTAATTATTCATGTAATATGATGAGAGCGCCAAAGGTGGCAACAACCATAGTGGAGGTCGTCTTCGTTGTCAACTTATATCATTGTGTTATCTTTAGGTGTGATTATTTATATTTCTTTGTTATGTTGATGGTTAGTTTTTAGGATTTCTGTTTGGACAAAGAAAGGTGAAGATTTTTATTATGGCTTCGAGTTGTTATGTAAGTATACAAGTAATATGTGTTTTGGATGTGAATACAGGGTGAATATTGAAGTGTGTGCATTTTATATTTCGAAATTAATGTTGAGATTTGATGCGCCATTGATATATTTTGAGGTATTGATGGATAGTTATATGCAATTTTAAATGTTTTGATATATCTATGTATATTGTCTATGTGTGTAATAACTGCTTTCAAATGGACTTAGTTGAACTGATACATAACCTCTATATTCTGAATTAGAATAATGTTTTATTCTTATGTTTATTACTTGAATTATTAACATAACCCTTTTAAATTGAAGTTGTTTGCATAGATATATTGGTCGAATTATATGGGACCTAAACTATTATACAACATCTGAGAAAGAATAAATAGATTCATTCGAGAGTTGTCCTAATCTTTGTTAAGTATGATAATTGAATGTATGGTAATAATTTATGATTTATGCATATTTTGCTACATAATTGCAATAACATACAAGATGTGTTTGTCAACATGGGTATGACAGACTATTATGGTTTAACATGTTTGCTTGTTTTTCACATAAGTATTTGTTATTATTTATCTTAGGCTGCGAAGTATGCATGAGTAAGTTTATATTAGTTCATCTACTTTTGATATTATGTTGTAGAATGTGTGTTTGCTAGACATGTTAGTGTTAGTTTTGCATGCGCTTAGGTAGGATTAAGCATTAGACACTGGTATAGAGAAGTTTGACAATAAGTGTGAGCATTCATTAAATTGTTATGTAGGACAATTATGTTATGTGAAGTCAATCATAATGTGTAACTCACATTATTATGATATTATTTTCCATGTGAAGAAACTATGGTACAACATTTAGTTATTAACATTGTATAAAAAATATGATGTGTGCTTTATGTTATGCAAGATATAGCAAGGGTACAAGATTATGGAGTTGTTGACATAGATTCACACATTTTCCATTGATATATTATTATTACCTTTTGTTTAATATGACATTACAATGTTTGCTTTCATTGTTTGAGCATGCTACATTGTGAAAGAATGGGTTGTTTGTATGAGACATACTATACATAAGAGGAGATGAAAAACACAAAATAAAGATGTAGATATTTTGGAAGTGTTGGCCTTAGGCACTAAGAAGGGGGGGGGAGGGGGGGGGAAGGGGTTGAATTGGTGTATAAAAATTAAAATAAGAATGTAAGAAAGAAAATGAGTAGAATGGAGACACAAAATTTATAATGGTTTGGGTATAATCGACCCTACGTCCACTCCCCAATTCTTAGCAATTGGGTGTTCCACTATCTTACAATGGTGTTTCTAACCTCACACCAAACTTTAACACTTGTGTGTTCAAGGCTTACATAACAACTTTTACACTTGTGATTTTGAGGCTCACACAACAACCTTTACACTTGTGTTTTTAAGGCTCACACAATAACCTCTCTTTAGTGTTTTTACAAGCTCACACTACAACCTTTATAAATAGTATTTATGCTCACATCAAACAATCACTAAAAGAATAGAAAAGATTGAGTAGCAAAATTGCAAGAATTTGGTTATAAATTAATGAATTCTCTTGCATTTAATATGTTTGGTGAGGTATTTATAGCCTCTACCCACCAAAGAGACGTTGCAATAAAACTGGTAGCAAATCTCCAAAGTATGCTAGACAAATTTTTGCATTACATGCTTGTCAGGCTTCATTTGCGGTCGCTACTACTCTTTTGCGGTCGTGATTTTCTAATTTCCATATGGGAGCCAAAAATTATGGCTAAAATCCTTGTTTGTGTCTAACGGCTAGTCCACGTGTCATCTTCCCATTGGTTCTCTAGGAAAATATAGTCGTTGCTTTTCACCTACTCACAAAAGTAGTGGCCATGATTTTCCTTGTATAGGACGCAACTCAGGACGCGAAATTGTCTATAAAAATGTTCATCTTCTTCTACATGATTCGTGGTTGCTACCCATAAGTTGCCATCGCAATTTTTGTCTTCTAATGGTCACCTGGGACACTTGTCAAACTGTTGTTGTGGATTTGATTCCCTCTTGAGTTACTTTAAAATTTGCGGTCGCGACTGAGACGTGACGTGATACACACTGTAAATTTGTCTATGATTTTGGCTCTCCTTTCTTTGAATTGGTCGCGACAGAGAAATGATCCATGAATATGTCTGTCCAATTTGTCAACCTGCCTTGGTCTAGTTCGCGGTCGCGATTTATGAAGTTGTAGTCACAAATAAAGAGGCACTTTATTTTCTTTAGAGATTTTGAGCTTCATCCAACTTAAAATTTATAGACTATCTAAAAACTGCAAAACAACACTTAATTGAAACATTAGAATTGATCAATCTCTTTTGTCAAGATCAAAAGAGGTTTAAGACTTAGGATTAACCATCCTAGTCCAACATGAAGCTTTAGTAATGATACAAACCTTATAAGAATCTAATTATCTATAATTGTGCTATCTTGAAAGATGTTTCAAATGTACGCTTTTATACATGGTTTTGTTTAATAAGGAATTGGTTGAGCATTTCTTGTCATGAAGCCATATGCATGTTAGGTTTGGTCGATTATGCTCCAATTCACGAAAGTTAATGTGCATATGGCCTTGAGGCAAGAAATGTTTAACCAATTGATGATTAAATAGAACTAGTAAAAAAGTCTAGATTTGGTCAACTTCTTTCTAGAAATAGAATCATTGATAATTTAATAATTCCAAGGCTTATATCATCATTGAAGTTGCCAAAATGTGTTGCATATTTGTTTTATATTTTTTTTCATTTCCTATCATGTACATTATACTAGGTATGATGCAATGTGAACAAATCAATGAAATTTCTTATCATGTGGATGTCACATTTGTTTCCCAATGTGTCATGTTTAAAGAAAGAAAAGAAACGTAAAAATTTTATATTGAAAATGTAATAATTTTATGTTTGAGATAAGTGTTTAAATGAATGTGAGGATATGAATTACTTGTAACTGATGGGTGGTAAAAGATAGAACATAAGCATAGTGTAAGGCTTTGGCTCCCTGTGATGTTGAAGAATGGTGGCACATAGTTTGTTATCCACATTATGTAGATGCCAATGATTGGAACTGGGCAACTGGATCGTAGATGACCAAGAATTTCAAACACGTGTATTATTCATATGTGATAAAGTGTTTATTATAATTATGAATTATACTGGTTTGTACACAAACTATTGGCCCTTCTGCACTAAGAAGGAGAGGTTGAATTGGTGGCAAATTTGAACTTTGGAGGAAACACACACAAACAAAAGATTGGAGAAATAGTAGGAGAAGATGGACATAAGTGATTTATAGTGGTTTGGCTATTAACCAACCCTACATCCACTTCCCAACTCACTAATTAAGTGTTTCACTAAATCACTAGTGTTTTACAAACTCACACTCAACTTAGTATTTAGGCTCCCACCAAACCTTATAAGTGTTTTTTCAAGACTCACACTCAAAACTTACACAAGTATTTTATCGAAGCTAACGCTCAAACCTATACACGATTTTTATATACAAAGGTTCATTCTTAAACCCAAACCCAAGGTGTTTAAAGCTCACACCAAACTATATACAAAAAGATAGAGTTAAAGTTATAATAATTATCTTTGCAAGAGTTTTGGCATAATCAATTGTTATTCTCTTGTATTTAAGTTCATTTGGTAGTGAATTTATAGGTTACACACACCAAAGAGACGTTGCAAACCAATTATGCTTATAACTCAAAAGTTGGTGAAAGAATCTAGCATGGATTGCTTGTTTGGCAGAGGTTGCAGTCAAGATCAGGTGAGTTACAATCAAGAATTTCATCTGTGTCTAACGGCTAGTACACATGGTAATATGAAATTGGTTCTTTTGAAAACTAGTCGTTGGATATCTCTAATGGATCTCAAAATTTGCAGCCTCTATTGAATGTCGCGGTCTCTACTAAAATTTGACCTACCACTATGAATCAAACTGCTTTCTTATTTTTCTTCAATTATGGTAGTGACAGGTGAGTTGCGGTTGAGAATGAATCCCTATTGACCATTTCAAAATTCATGATCTCTTCCAATAGGTCGCGATTGAGATTATGAGAGGCAGATTTTCATAATTTGAGTTTTTTTTTTTGTTCTAATAACTTTTATTCAACTTTCAATGAGATTCTAACTTAATATCTGCAAGGTCAACACTTAAGATTGATATTAGAACCTTTCAATCTATATTGTCAAGATAAAAAAAGAGTATTGACTTAAGTTTGAACAACATAGTCTAACAATCTCCCCCTTTTTTATTTTTACAATATAGATTGAATATGCAAAGTATAGAAAATCAATTAGCCATACTCCAGAGTGAATGATTATGAAGTGATTCAAACCATACGTATGAAATTGCTCCCCTTCAACCCATACTCCTCCTTAATTATTCCAACAAGATCATTGTCTTAGCTTATTACAAATATAGTTCAATTTTCTCTCCCCTTTTTATACGTTTCCCCCTTTGTATATTCAATAAATTATCTCTCCCCCTTTGTCAAGATCAAAAATAGAGGAAATTAGAGAGAATAAAAGGGATAATGTGGAATATAAAAGGGAATGTTCACAAAGTTATCAATTGTATAAACTTAAATAATAATAGCCAACATAAGCAATTTGCATAATTGATCATAATTTGTTCCATAAGAAGATAAATAGATGAAACATAATCTGCATGGAAATTTCATAAAAATGTAAATAAAAAATAATTCAATCATTTAAAGATATTTAACTACACAAACTAGGGCCAAAGATTTAGGAATTTTCATATATGGACCTAATATAGATTATATGATATTTTGATGATTTATACGTTTGAAATATAGAAAAGCTCAAATGCAAAATGAATTGATTCAAATCATCACGCAATCAATCTAATCAAACATGTCAACACATAGATATATCAAGGAATAAAATGCATAGAAACTCCCTTTAAATATATCAAGTTAAAAGCATAGACGGTAAGAGATATATTACAAGTTTGCATCAAATGACTTGATATCAAATAACTCTTTGAAGCTTCATCCTTTCTTCATTAACGATCTTCATTCACCTTTAGATTTTTCATGATGATAATTTAGTGAAGAAGTCCCCATCCTACAATATCAAACACTTTGCTTTGGTACCAAACATACTTGGATTCTAGATGGTTAGGATTGAAAGAGTCCTCTAGTTTGAGATGAGCCTTCTTAATGTAGCAAAAAATATTTATATGGTCGTATCTCATGCAATAATGGCATTAGAGCTTAGAATTGTTAGTCTATCTCCTATAGGCTACCTTATTATGAGTAAGGGGCTTTCTTACACTTTGGTTATGTGAATGAATGCAAGTGCATGAGTGATGAGGAGTAAAAGAGAAATTTTTATGTGTGCATTGGGACATGCCTCTTTAAGTACATATATGTATGATTGGCTCTTTGAAGCTTAGCTCTTAAACCTTAAAGAGTTTTCCCTTTGCTCTTAAGAGGCTTAGTGTTAGGAGCACTCTTCTTCCCAACAACCTCAATGTTAGAAGTTTGACATATAAAAGCTTTAATGAAAGTATGAGGATAAGGTGTAGATGAGGAAGCTCCATTAAAGCCTAAACCATGTCTCACTAAGGTTGTATTTAAGATACAATAAGTGTATTCAAAACTTTTTTCCCTTCGTGAAATTTAGAGATGAAATTTCTAAGTTCAACAACTTCATCTTTTAAAGAGTCATTTCTTTTGTTTAAGAATCAAAAGAAGATAAAGTTTTAGAAAGATTTTCTAAAGATTTATTGAGTTTTTCATTAGAAAGCCTCAAGTTATTTACATGATCATTTAAGCATTTAAATTCATCTTCAAGTTTTGAACACTTTTTCTTATAAACTTCCATTTTTTATTTATATTTCACATATTTTAAAGTTAAAGCTTCAAAAAGGTGATCATCCACATCATCAATTGCATCATACTGATCATAAGAGTATGGAGAAGTACTTACCTCATCGGAGTAGTCCTCTTAAGCCATGAAGCAAAAGTTTGCAATCATTTGAGTCACTTGAGCTTGAATCATTTTCTTGAGCTTTCTTCTCCTCTTTAACTCCTTATTCTCTTAGCTTTTTCATCTCTTCATCCTTCTCAAGAGCTATCTCATGATTGAGAAACTTGCCAATAATAACATCAATTAGTACCTTCCTAATCTTCGGATTGGACTCTTGAATGCTACATACTCTTGCACCAAATTTATCCAATGGAATAAATTTAAGGATTCTAGTATTTACCTCATAGTTTGTAAGAATTATTCCAAACTTCTTCATATTTGTGACAATAGAAATGAGTCTATTTATCATGTCATTTATGCTTTCATTGCCTTTCATCATGAAGAGCTACTACTTCATCACATACCTCTCCAACCTACTGGATTTCATAAGAGTTGTGCTCTCATGATAGTTTTTTAATGCTTTCCATATGCCATTTGTGGTTTGACAATGTTGGACTCTTTCAATTTCTTCTCTTGACATGGAGCTTAGAAGAATAGCCATTGCCCTTTTGTTCTTCCGATTTACTTCCTTTGTGCTTCACTCCATTATTCTCTTGCATTTGCCACTTTTACTCCTTCAACCATCTTTGTTGGAGGC
>CATIWR010244319.1:0-13993 GCA_949677035.1 Omphalea diandra | reverse complement strand
TTCAAATACACACTGTCCCATGAGATAAAAACACATTATATAAACAGATTATTTTTAAATATATATATCACACTGATATATATATATATATATATATATATATATATATATATATATATATATATATATATATCACCTCCAAAAGGTTTTAATCAAACAATAGATGATGACAATATGATTTACTTATAGAAGTATAGTGAAAACTGATCGAGACAAGGCTTGAATTATTGATTAAATAGAGAAAATCATATAAGAAGAACTCTTGTTTCACAACCTAAATTCCTTATTGAATCATAGAGAGTTTGTGTTCTTATGTGTATGAGTTAGTTTATTTTTTTTTCTTTTTTTTTTTTTTTGTTTTACATGTTCTTTATTTTTTATTTCATATTTAAATAACTTCTCTCTACATGGACCGTTATTTCCTTCTCTAATAACTATCTTTGGCATTTTACATTATACAAATGGGTTGGTATCTCAATATGGGTAAACTCAAATATGAAAATCCAATAAAGTGCAATGTACAACAAACTCAAGAAGCATATTCTCTATACTTTGCAATAATTCATACTTAAAAAATAGGTCATGTGATCAATATAATTCAAGAGCTTAGTGCTACATATATGTTAGGAATATATAGCTTCTAGACTGAATAAATAATAAAGTAAATTATAGTATGTCATATTCTACACCATTTTATCACATCTATCAAGTCTCATAATCTCATTTATGATTATATTTTATGTTCACAATTATATTTCATCTTATAGACAAATCATAATTGGTATGCCAATGAATATAAATTTGATGTGATGCTCTTTTTCTTTTCACGATTCTATTAATTTTAACTTAACTCGTTTTTCTAGAAGTATCCCACTACTTACATCATTCATGAACCTTTGACAACATTGTAAGATAGCAAATACTCCCTCCATTCCAAAATAATTGGCAAACTTTCATTTTCATGGGAATTAAGAAAGTTAGTTATTTATAGTTGTTTTATGTATTTTAACCACTTTCTTACTAAAATATTATTTAATCATTATTAATAAAGTATACTCCTATAAAAGTTGATGATAATATTTAAATATTGGTAATAAAATGATTATTGGAACTTTAAAAAAAATTACTTAAGTGTTTTTTTTTTCCTTTGCATTAAAGATACAAATTCAAAGTAAAAAATATAGATAATAATTTATTGATAGTGCAAAAATAGATGTTAATTAATAAAGGTATATTAGACAATTGCTTGAAAGTAAATTGCCAATCATTTTGGAACGCCCAAAATAGAAATTTTACCAATCATTTTGAGATAGAGAGAGTATTAAATTAAATTTTGAGTAACTGGTATAGGCCATGAGGATACAATGCAAGGATTCTTATTTTCTCAAGATATCACACAATAAGAAGTTGAGATCTTTTACTTTTATTGCTCTTGATGGTCATATTTATTGTATATATAATATGAATCACATGCTATGATATTTTTCTTCTGTTCCAGGGAGTGTATATCTTTTTTTTTAAATAAATATTATACAGATGATAGTTTAGATACACTTAGCATTTAACTTGAGTTCACCAATCTACTCATTAATATATTTAACTCATTGAAATTCACATTTGATATTAAAGGTAGATATATATAACAAAAATAAATATTTTCAAAACAATGTTAAATCAAAAACAGTTAAAACTCCCTTCTAAAATAGTATTGTAAAATTTTGTAGTAAGTTTGTGTGTGTGTGTGTGTGTGTGTGTAAAACCTTCAAAAGGTTTTAATAAAAAAATTAGATAATTACAATATGATTTACTTATTGAAGTGCAGTGAAAACCGATTGAGACAAGGCTTGAATTATTGATTAAACAGAGAAAATCATATTAGAAGAACTCTTGTTTCACAACCACAATTCCTTATTGAATCGTGGAGAGTTTGTGTTCTTTTGTGTATGAATTAGTTTCATTTTTTTTTTTCGGTTTTACATGTTCTTTATTTTTTATTTCACATTTAAATAAGTTCTCTTTGTAGGGAAAGTTATTTCCTTCTCTAATAACTATCTTTGGCATTTTACATTATACAAATGAGTTAGGCTCCCAATATGGGTAAACTCAGATATGAAAATCTAATAAAGTGTGAAGCATAACAAACTCAAGAAACATATTCTTTATGATCTACAATAATTCATTCTTAAAAAATTGGTCGTGTGATCAATATAATTCAAGAGCTCAGTGCTACATATCTATTAGGAATATATAGTTTCCTGACTAAATAAATTATAGTATGTCGTATTCTATACCATTTTATCACATATATCAAGTCTCAGAATCTCATTTATGATTATATTGTATGTTCACAATTATATTTCATCTTATAGACAAATCATAATTGGTCTACCAGTGAATACAAATTTGATGTGATACTCTTTTTCTTTTCATGATTCTCTTAACTGTAACTTAACTTAGTTTTTTATAAGTGCCTTACTACTCACATCATCCATGATCCTTTGGCAAGATTCTAAGATAGCAAATACTCACTTCATCCCAAAATGATTGTCAAAATTTCATTTCCCTGGGAATTAAAAAAGTTAGTTAATTATCGTTATTGTGTATTTTAACCACTTTCTTACTAAAATATCCCAATTTATTTTTTTTATTTTATTAACATTAATAAAGTATACTCCTACAAAAGTTGATGATAATATTGTAAATACTGGTAATAAAATTATTATTGGAACTTTTAAAAAATTATTGAAGTCTATATTCTTTTTTCTTTGCATTAGAGATACAAATTGAAAGTAAAAAATATATGTAGTAATTTATTGATAGTGTAGAAATAAATATCAATTAATAAGGTCATATTAGACAATTGCTTAATTAACTTTCAATCGAAAAATGAAATTGCCAATCGTTTTGAGGTGCCCAAAATAGAAATTTTGTCAATCATTTTGGGATAGAAGAAGTATTAAATTAAGTTTTGAGTAACTGATATAAGTCGTGAGGGTACAGTGCAAAGATTCTTATTTTCTCAAGGTCTCTCATAATGAGAAGTTGAGATCTTTTACTTTTATTGCTCTTGATGGTCATATTTATTGCACATAATATGAATCATATGGTACAATATTTTTCTCTTGTTCCATGGAGTGTATATCTTTTTCTTAAAAATAAATATTATATAGATAATAGTTTAGATAGACTTAGCATTTAACATGAGTTCACCAATCTGTTCATTAATATATTTAACTCATTGAAATTCACATTTGATATTAAAGGTAGATTTAGTGAAAACATGTATTCACTTAAATTGTTATAATAACTTTTTATCATTATTAAAACAATATTCTAAATTTTAAGCTTGAGCTCTATTATGACCTAGATAATAAACTTAAAAGTTATCTCATCTTTATACATTATAAATAATGATAAAAATGATTACTTGTGTAAGAAGGTTAGTTTATGATATGCCTAATATACTTTAAAAAAAAAGATTAAAAAAATGTACACAAGAATATCATATATATGTATATTAAAAATTTCTATCATTATTTAGACATCAATTAATCATTCATAAACATTGAAAAGTAGTTAATAGTGCAAGTATATTAATATATATGCATTCCTTGAGATTTTATTTGCTCAACAAATACACCTCTAGGAACAGGCTTTGCTAGTAGACCTACAATTATATCACATGTAGAAATATATTTCATATTAACTTCTTTATGTGCCACCTTATTTTTAATGAAATTGTACTTAGTATCTATATGCTTAGTTTTACAATGAAACTTTGGGTCTTTAGTATATTCAATAATCGCATGACTATCACAGTTGACTAGCATTGGACTATTAGAAACTAGCAATGAGCCCTAGATCATCCAAAAATCTTTTAAGCCACACTACTTTCTTCTATTGTAGAAAAGAAGGTTATGAATTTGGCTTCCATCATGGATAGAGTTATACACACTATTTCTTTCTACTGTAGAATATGATGTCATTATTAAATAAAAAAATGAAACAAGAGGTAGACTTTCTCTCTTCTAGGTCTCCTTTCCATTCAGTATCAGTGTAGCCTCTCAAATGCAAATCACAGCCTTGATAGCATAATGAGTAATTAGAAGTTCTCATTAAATACCTCAAAATCCTCTTTACAGCTTTCTATTGTGTCAGACCGGGGTTAGATTGATACCATGCCAAAAACATAGCAAATGTCTAGTCTTGTACACATCATGGTGTACATTAAACAATTAACCACATTGGCATAAGGAACTTATTCATTTGTTCCATTTCCTTTTAGGTCTTATGACACAATCTTTGACACAAACCTTAGCCTTTAGCTATAGGAGTATCAATGGGTTTACATCTTGCATTTTAAATCATTCGAGGATTTTTTTTAATATATGTGTCTTATGAAAAAGACAATAAATTTTCTTAGGCAATCTTTTGAAATCTTAACCCCAAGAATATATGCAACTTCACTTGTATCCTTCATTTCAAAGTTAGATGAAGTTCATGCTTTGATATCATTAACATACTCCTTATTATTTCTAAATATAAGTATGTCATCAACATACAATGATAAAATCATAAATTTATCCTTAGACTTTTTGGCATATATAGAATGATCCTCCCTAATCATAGTGAAACAATTTGAAATGATTACATTATGAAAATAAAAATACCATTGCCTTGATGACTGTTTTAGGCCATATATGGACTTCAAAAGTCTACAAACCTTTTGTTCATGGCCTTTTTTAATGAAAGTAATTAATTGTTCCATATAGATCTCTTCATCCATGTGATGTAATTCAAGGCCTAGGTTTGCAACTATAGATAGAATTAAGTGAACCTAGGTGAATTATGTGATAGGTGAAAAGTTTCCTCATAGTCGATTCCTTCTTATTTTGTGCATTCTTTTGCAACTAGGTGAGAACATGCCTTTCAATGATACCATTAGCTCTTCATTTTATCTTGAGAATCAATGTATTCCTAATGGCTTTGCATCCTTTTAGGAGATTGACTAGTTACTTGATGAGATCTCATAGATTCAATTTTCTCTTTTATTGCCTTAATACATTTATCCTTAGTAAGGAAAAGCAAGCCTTTTCACATTCTTTATCTTATCTTCTTTTTGTGGAAAAATCATAAAAGTTCTACCATCTTCAATCTCAAATCAATAACAAGGAATTCTTACATGATTTCTTCATCACAATTAAGATTCATTAATTCTTAAATTGCTCCCATTTGGACTAAGACCACTTTTATTTGTATGAGATGAAAAAAATTGGGACAAGTGAAACTAATTCAACATTTGTCAAATTCCTCCCACTGGAATGAGGTGATGCTAATAAGTGTAAATTCATGGTTTCAAAAAGTGATAAGTCTTGACTTATCTTGCCCTATTTAAGAAACTCAATCTCTAAAAATGTGACATCACATGATTCGAACTCAATTACACTTTCACTATCTTGTTCACCTATGAACACGTAACCTTTTGAGGTTTCAAAGTACCTTATAAAGATACTTTTCTTTCCTTTTATACCTAATTTGCCATATTTATGGAAGGAATAATGAACATAAGCAATATATCTCTAAGATTTTAAAACACTTAGGTCAAGTTTTTTTACCAATTCGTAACTCATATGGAGTTAGGGTAACTAATTTTATAAGCACTCAAATAAGTACAAATATCGTGGTCAATAGTACATCACCTAAAAAAGTGATCGACAAATGAGCTTGAGCCATCATAACCCTAACCATCTCAGAAAGAGTTTGATTTATTCTCTTAATAACACCATTTTATTATGGAATTCTAGGAATACTCAATTATTATTATATTTCTTTTTCATCATATAACTCTTTAAATTGATCAGATAAGTATTCCTAGACTTGATTGATTCTCAATTCTTTTATTTTTTATCTAGTTGATCTCAGCCAAATTCATATAACTCTTAAAGTAACTTAATACTTCAAATTTATGAGATATCAAATAAACCTAACCATATTGAACATAATCATTAATAAATGTGATGAAATAAAATGTTTTATGCTTAGCTCTAACATTCATAGGACCACATACATTAGAATGAAGCAATTATAATGGAAATTCAGCTATAGTTTTCTTTCTAGATGGTTTTCTTATAGTTTTTTTTTCAACTAGACAATGTTCATAAGTTAACAAATCTACTTTGTCAATATTAACTAATAAACCTTTTCTGGCTAACCTATTCATTATTTATTGACTAATATGCCCAAGCCTAGCATGACAGACATTTGCATTATTCTCATATGAATCTAAAGAGCAAATAACACATCATGTAAGAATAAGGTTTAACCACCACACATTACTAACATGCATGTGCTAATCCCTTTGACTTCAACTTTAGCATCATTCCCCACAAATATCTATATTTTCAATGTGCAAAACTCATTAAAAGTCTATGAAGACTTCTCTATCATTTGTTATGTGATTTAAGGCCCTTATGTCAACAATCCACAAAGCATATGATTCAGTTAAAAAAACATAGATGGAAACATAAAGTTTAACCAACATATGCTTTATGAGTGACCTTGTTAAGCTTAGCACAATTTTGAGAAAAATGACCACATTTTTTATAATTCTGTCATCTAACTCTCACTATATTCCTCTTCTTGTTATGCTTTTTCTTGCCATGTTTGTTCACTTAGGCTTCTTGCGCTGAACTTCTCCTTTTTCCTTAATTGACAAGGATATATTTTGATGCTTGCATTTTTGCCCTAAACTTTGATGCTTGCTAGAATCGATCATGTATACATTAGTATTTAACTTAGTAGCTTTAAGGTGATCCTCTTCTAACTCAGGATGGCTTATAACATTGACCAGGATTTTGATATTTTCATTATGGGTCAAATCCATCTTCATGTGTTCCTAGCTCGAAGATAAGTTATAGGTGATAGTTTGGACTTGTTGCTCATCTATTAAGGTATGACTAACATCTTTTAACTCACTTACCATGTTTGACATTTACCTTAAATACTCTTTCATATTATATTTGGGACATTTTTTATGTGTTTCAAACTTGATAATCAATGATCTTAGTTTGGTTATAAATTTATCTTTGAACTTCACCTTCAATATAGACCATATGTCCTTGGCATTGTCATACCTATAAAACTCATGTGTGGCATCATCATCCATGATACTCAGTAATGTAATGTGAGATAAAAAGTTCTTTTTCTTTCAAGCTTTCATTGACATCATGGTCTCTCTTACGTTGGGTTTTAGTGCCTTCCTTAGGCTCCTCTATGAATGTGTTTAAAACATTAGGAGCTTCTTACTCTTTGAACACATAATGTATCTTTATGCTCTAAATCCCATAGTTGTCATTATTCAATTTCTCACCTTTATTAGGCTCATTGATAATATTTTTGAAAGTTGAACCTATTTATAAAACACAAAGTTTAGTACAAAACACACACACACACCTATGAATATCTAGTATTGCATACAATAACTTTATCATTGGTTAATTATGTTGATAAATACATTACATTAGGTTTAGAATCAAAAGGTCATAGTGTTTCTAGTCATCATCTAAGATTATAAATATAAAGTAATTATTGACCTGACTAATTAATATAATGTTTCATTCTTAAGTTACCAAAATTATTAGATTGTCCCAATGACTTATAAATATTATACAAATTTAATTGACTTGATATAAATACTTTGATCAAAATAATGTTAATAAAATAAAACAAATATATACAAGATTCAAAGCTAAAATTAAAAATACTTAAAGTTAAACTACTCTAAGTTTGATAATTCCTAAATATATAATTACATTATAAACTAATTATAATTTAATTAACTATAAATTTAATAAGGATATAACAAATGAGCCTTAAATAAATTTTAATTGAGGGATCAAGAAAATTCCCAGGCAGTGTAGATGGTGTTAGATTAGGTTGGTCAAACCTAAGTTAGATTTCTCTTTGGATCTTGACAATATAGATTGAGAGGTTTTAATGCCAATTATTAGTGTTGGCCTTATAAAAATTAAATTAGGAACCCATTAAAAGTTGAATGGAAGCAAATAACTCAAAGTGTTGAAGATGACTCCTAATTTGCGACTATGAACTTAAGGTCATGACCGCCATATGCGAAAAGAGATGAACTAAAAAATGGCAAGACAATTCATGGTGGGATTCGTAGTGCCAGTCATGACCGCGACCTTTGAATGCATTTAGAGGGATCCAAACTCTCAACTAGACGACACTGTGTGTTCAAAGACACGTTGAAATATCAAAATTTGTAGCAGTAAAAATATGGTAGAGAGCGTGAATTGACTAAGGCAACATCTCTAATCTCTGAAACCATTGCGTAGTAAGGATTGTGTCCAAGGGTATGAAATCTCTATCGTGACATTCATTCACACTTGAAGGACCTAATGACTAATTTTTGAAAGAGCCAATCATGAAATGACATGTAGAACTAGCTATTAGATACAGTTGAAATTCACCTCCATGAATGAGCAAAATTATGGCTAATATGAAGATTGCAACCATGAATATGCTTTTTCGATGACAACTTTTATTTGATAAACATTAAATGTTAGATTTTTGCCACCAACTTTTGAGATATGGAGATAGTTTTGTTAGTAATGTCTCTTTGGTGGGAGTAACCTATAAATACTCCACTAAATGGACATTATGCAAGACAATACCATTTTCTAAGAACAAGCTCTTACAAATTGATTTCTTAGCTCTTTCTTCTATTTATTATTTGTAATTGAGTTATAATAAGTTTGGTGTGAGCTTTAAACACCATTATGATTGGGTTTAATAATGAGCAATATAAAAACTCTTATATAGGTTTAAGTGTTAGCCTTGGAAAACACTTATAAGGTTGTGTGTAAGCATTTGTAAAACATAAATTATAAAAGTTTGGCGTGAGTTTGTAAAACACTATTTAGTATTAGTGAAATTTTTAATGGGAAGAATTCGATAGTGGACATAGGGTTTGTTAGCACCCAAACCACTATAAATTATTGTGTGTTTTATTCTTTTACTCCTTCTAAAGTTGCATTATAAACCTTTTTTCTAAAAATCTAAATTTCCTACTAATTTAACCCCCCCTTCTTAGTAAATAAAGGCCAACAAGTGGTATCAAAGCAAAACCTTAATTCAAGCTTTAATTGTATGAGGAAAAGATCACGGTACAAGAAAGAATCCACACTAATCTTAAACCTTTCTTTGATGGATTTGACTACACTCATTAGAAGTATATAATAGAGATTTACCTAGATAGTGATATGGTGGGTTTATGGGATGTTGTAGTCAAGGAATGGAAGCCACCAACTAATGTGTTGGATGGTGGATGGTAATGAAGAGTTGATTCGAAGGGAAGAATGAGTGGAAGTTTATAGAAAGTCAAATGATAAGCACAAAAGGGCAATGGTTATTTTACTAAGTTCAATGTCAAGAGAAAAATTGGTAAAGTCCAACATTGCCTAACCACACATGGAATTTGGAAAGCCTTAGAGAACTTTTATGAGGGTACAACCTTTGTGAAATCTAGTAGATTAGAGATGTATATGGCATAATGGGAGCTTTTCCTTATGAAAGATAATGAAAACATCATCGACATGACCAACATACTCCTCTCTATTATTACAAACATGGAGAAGTTTGGAAGAGTTCTTACAAACCATAAGGTAAACACTAAAATACTTACATATCTTCCTCTTAATAAGTTTAGTGCTAGAGTTTATAGTATTCAAGAATCCAATCTAAAGATTAGAACGATGCCAAGAGATGTCCTTATTGGCAAGCTACTCACTCATGAGCAAGCTATAAAGCGAAATGAGGAGATGATGAAGTTAAAAGGGCAAGGAGATAAGAATGAGAAAGGAGAAAAGAAGACCCTTGTTCTCAAATCTAGCAAGGACAAAGAATTGGAAGAAGGCCCTAATGATAGTAATGAGAGTAAAAAAAAAAGGAAGAAGAACTTGCAATGCTCTTAAGGAGATCCAAAAAGTTCATAAAGAGAAAAAAAAAAAAAAAAGAAGGAACCTCAAGAAAATATCATCATCTTCATACTTCAAAGAGAAGAAGAATGAAGTAACATACTTTGAATGTGGAAACGAAGGTCACATAAAATCTAAATGTCCCAAACTTAAAAAGAAAATGAAGTGGGATAAGGAGAAAAATAAGAGCTTCAAAGCTACATGGGATGATGATTCAAGTGAGAATGATAAAGCAGAAGAGGTTGCAAACTTTTGCTTCATGGCTTAATAGGCCAACACTAATGAGTTAAGTACTTCTTCCCATTCTTGTGAAGAATATGACGTGTTTAAGGATGAAGATGATGAGCTTCTTGTGGCTATATCCTTAAAATGTGATATATATAAATCAAAAATGAAGATTTATAAGAAAAAAGTGTTCAAAACTTAAGGATGAGTTCAAATGTTTAAATAGCACATAAATGACTTGAGAGCTTCAAATGAAGAAATCAATAAGTCTTTGGAAAAATTTATATACCCTCATCCTCCTTTGACACTATAGGAAAAGAAAATGATTCTTTAAAAGGAGAGGTTATTGAGTTAAGGAACTCCATCTCTAGGTTTCACAATGGGAAAAAAGCTTCAGATACTTTTATTTTATCTTAAAGACCACCCTTTATAAGACATAGACTTTATTTCAATGGGGCTTCATCTTTTACATCCACTCCTCCCATCTTTATTAGAGCTTTCACACCTCAAACTTCAAGCATTGAGGTAATTGAAAAGAAAAGTGCTAGCACTAACCTAAGGGCAAAAGGAAGGCTCTCCAAAGCTCTAAAGCTAAGCCTCAAAGAGTTAAGCCTTAAAGAGTTAATCATGCTTACATGTACACCAAGAGGCAAACTCACAAGCACACACATAAAAATTTATCTTTTACTCCTCACCATTCTTGCACATGCATTTATTCATATGAGCAAAGTATGAGAAGACCTCCTACTCATACTAAGGTTGCTCATAAGAGAAAGACTCATAAGTCTAAGCTTCAATGTCATTATAGTGTTAAATATAGGCATATTAATGTGTTTTGCTATATAAGGAAGACATATCTCAAATTGAAGGATCCTTCCAAACCTAACCCTAAAAGACTCAATATGCTTCTATACCTAAACAAGGATGAAATGTTTTTTATTTTGTAGGAATGTTTGGAAACTACCAAGGAAGACAATGATTAGCATGTGGATAGGGGGTGCTTAAAGCATCTGACTGAAAATAATAAGCTATTCATAGCCATTAAAGAATATGATGGTGGCAATGTCACATTTGAAAACAATGTCAAGGGTAACGTAATTAGCATTAGAAATATTGGTAAGAAAGGTTGCTCTCTCATTGACAATGTTCTTTTAGTTGAAGGATTGAAAGATAATTTATTGAGAGTAAGTTAATTATATGACAAATGTAATAAAGTACCTTTGACCTTAGAGAATGTCAGATTACCACCTTGGTGGATAAGAAAGTAGTCTTTAAGGACAAAACAAAAGGCAATACCTACCTAATTGACTTAGACAATTTCATTAACGAATCCTTTACGTGTCTTGTTTTCATTAGTAATGAGTCTTGGCTTTGGCATAAAAGACTTAGTCATGCTAGTATGGATCTTTTACAATATCTATCAAAAGAAGAGCTAGTAGAAGGTCTTCCAAAACTCAAGTTCACCAAGGATAAGGCTTATAGACCATGTCAAATGGAGAAGCAACACCAAGCACACTATAAAGCAAAAAATGTTATAAGTACTTCTAAACCTCTTTAACTTATTCATATAGACTTGACCTACTAGGAATGCTAGTTTAGGTGGAAAGCATCATGCATATGTGCTTGTTGATGTCTATTGTAGGTTCACTTAGGTCTCTTTCCTAACTCTTAAGAGTAATACTTTTGATGCTTTCAAAAGCTTTGCCAAAAAAGTTCAAAATGAAAAGGGTTACTTCATTTCTTCTATTAGGTGTGACCATTCAAAGGAATTTCAAAATGAATCTTTTGAAAACTATTGCTTAGAGAATAAAATTTCTCATAACTTTTCTACTTTTAAAACACCATAATAAAATGGTATTGTAGGGAGGAAAAATAGAACTTTGGTAGAGATGGCTAGAACTATGGTTAATGAGTTTTTTCCTTTTTTGCCAAATTAGTTTTAGAAGCCATCAATACTCATGCTAATTACAACTTATGTTTTTGAAAGACTTATTCTAAATAAAACATCTTATGAGCTATGGAATGGAAGAAAACCCAAGATTTCATACTTTAGAGTATTTGGTTGCAAATGCTACATTCTTAATACTAAGGACAACCTTGGAACATTTGCCTTAAAAATTGATGAGGGTATTTTTCTTAGCTATTTCACCATTAACAAAGCCTATACGGTCTTTAATAAAAAGTTTATAATGCTTGAAGAATCTTTGAATGTTGTATTCGATGAGCTTAGTAAACTTGATCTTAGGAAAGGTTTTGTAACATCCCTATCCCTATTCATTGGCATTATCACATGAATATATTCATTACACAAATGATATGAAATCTCACATGAACATATGTACAAAATAAATAATCATTTAGACATGTGAATTGTAAAAACACGACAATAACATTGGCACCATTGCATTTGGGATACTCTAACATATATGTAGTGTTTGCATAGTTATATGACAAATTATTTCATGTTGTGTGCTTATTATGGCATCATAAATAATGGTATTTGAGAGCTCATCTAAAAGTATAAAGAGCATATAGAAATTAGAGGATGGACAAAGGTAATGAAGGAATGAAGAAGAGGGACTAAAAGCAAAACTTTTAACTTTCAACCAATAGGAAACCAGCCCCAATATTTTGACTTATTTAAGATAAGAATACAAACCATTAGGGTCAGATTTTGAGGGAAAAAAAACGTGGGTTATACCATAAATAAAGAGAGAGCAAAGGAAGAAGAAGAAGAAGAAGAAGAGATGGAGAAGAGCGAGCTGCCTAAGGTTTTCCAATTCTGGGACAGTAGGTAGGCAAATTTATCTTCTTCTCAACTGGAATTAACCTCTCATGACATGTTAATCATGCATGGTTAGTGAGAATTATGGACTAATTGAGGTAGATCTCTTGGATAGAAATTGTCATCCAAGAGAATAAGAGCTGATTTTGTTGGATTTTGCTGTTAGAGCAGAATTTTGCACCCACAATTTCATAACCCTAGAAGAGGAATTAGGAAAGTGAAAAACATGAAAGTTGTAGCCTTATGTCTCATATAAATGCATATGAAACAGTTTTACTTGATTCTGTGTGTGTGAAGAGATATGACTACTTTAGTAGGACTGGGTCAAATCCAAACCGAGATGATCTCAATCTTCTGTTTTCTTATATTTCAATGGTCTTATGTTCTGATTTTGACAAAGTGTAAAACATGAAATTTGTAGGATTATGTCCTCTCTAAACACCTGCAAACTAGTTTTGATTGATTTTCTATGTGGAAAGAGATATGGCTCATTGATTAGGACTGACTCTATACCCAGATGACACACCACCTTTCTTTTAATTTGATTTTCCAAGAATTTGATGACCCTAGACTCAAAATTTGATGATAGTCCAAACTTGAAAGTTGTACATTTATGTCTGATATACATACCTGTGAAATATTATTGTCAAATCCAGCATGGTTGTTGAGATATTATGCCTTTATCATGACTGGTTGTCAACATGTTATGAACCTACTTGTCCCAAGATTTGTCCTTTGTTTTGGTGACCTTATAGACTAAACTGGATAATGAGTAAAACATGAAAAATGTTCATTTATATGTTTTGTAATTGATGGTAGAATATTATTGCAATTGGACTGGTACAATTTGAGATACATCAAAGAGAGTAAGACCTACTCGGATTGAGATGACACTGCAATAAGACAACATTTAAAAATTCACCACATTTTATGTGTATCTGATATTAGCCTAAAATTTGAATATGTTGTCCCATTATATGTCTAGTTT
>CATIWR010244301.1:0-19996 GCA_949677035.1 Omphalea diandra | reverse complement strand
AATATTAAAAGAGAATATTGATCTTATTGTTAAATATATATATATATATATATATATATATATATATATATATTAAGATGTTAACAATATAATATTGAATTATAATTTTAATCTTAATATAAAATCTTAGTATAATAAAATTATTAATATATTATATATTCAAAATTATTTATATATGTAATATATATTAATAAAATAAAAGAGAGGCTTAGCAATGAAAAATTTTACATCGTTAAGTTTAGCGACAAAAAATTAGTGATAGGAAATTTAGTGAAAAAAAGTGCAAGCTCCAATTTGGTGATTGCATGATAGGTGCTAAAATTAGTGCCTCTTTAATCCTATGAAAAACATTAAGACAAGATTTATCAAAATTAAGAACAACATTTTAGTACACAAATCCTTACCTATCTTGGAGAAATCCTTAATAAATCACTGATTGAACCCGACATGATCAAGAAAACTTTAGACTCCTCAAATAGATGTCAGTGATGGTAGTCACTCAATGACTTCAACCTTTGCCTTCAATTTCAATGCCTCGGTTAGAAACCAAATTACTAAGAGAAAACCCTTATTAACCATAAGCACTAAATTAACCTCCTTATAGTGCTATAAAAACTTAGCCAATTAGTAAAATAATAATAAAATGTTGTGCCATGAATAAAAAAATCATCCATAAAAACTTTTATTATTTCCTTAACAAATTCAAAAAAAAAAAAAAAATATCATGCATCTTTGAAATGTGGTAAGGACATTACAAAGACCAAAAGGCATCATTCTAAATGCAAAGGTGCCATAATGGAATTTGGCTAAATCTTAGTTGTTTTGTCATTTTTTGACTTTATAATCTTTAAGGGAATGAAATGAGATACACATAAGGTTAAATCGTTAGTGGTGGATGACAAACTTCTTCTTTTCTTGCTTCATGTGATTCCTTCTTCTTCTCCTCTTCAGCATGCTTCTTCTCTTTCTTATTACTTAGGCTCACCAACTATATTTTCTACCTCTCTTCCACTTTTGAAAGTGATGGCTTTCACATGCTTCTTTAGGTTGACCTCCAAGTAGAAGGCAAAATTTCCATTTGCCTAGATGACATAATTGTTAATTGTCCCACTTGAACCTTTAATGCATGAATATGTGAAGAATGATGTTTGCTAATTTGATCGACTTTAGTATCTAACCTCTATAAAGCTTCATCTTATGCATCCATCCTTTTATTGGTTTTGGCAATAAATTTCTCTATCATAACCTCTAAACCTAGTTTCTTTTCTTGTTATTATTGTGCTTGTGGTCTTAAGACATTATTTCCACTCTAAAAAATGATCCCTTCAACTAGAATTGTAAGAATTGGAACATCAGTTGTTACCTTATCGATTGTTGAAATTTCCCATAAAACTCACTTGTTCAATGTTCAAATAAATGGATTACCCACTTAGCAATTAGTACTCATATGGCCACCTCATCCACAAAGCTTATAAGAATCCATTTGCATAGTCAGAGAAACTATGGCATTCCAATTCATGAAATTGATTTACTTAGATAAGTTAGCAATTTGGGCATGCATATCGATTAATTGATCAACCTCTAAAACTCCCGCTACCTTCTTTGCCATGGATCTTTTAATTGACCATTGGTAACTATTGGTCACCATCTTGTCAAGTAATTGATAAGCTGCATCTTCTGTCACTTAAATAAACCATGGTAAGAGCACTTTCTCAACAATTCCTTGGATCTATCCTAAGTCTCATAAAGATACTCTTCTTCCATTTGGGCAAAAAGCAAAGATCTCATTCCTCAACTTAGTCATCTTCGTTTGTAGATAAAACTTGTTTTAAGAAAGCTTATGATAATTTCTCCCATATGGTAATTAAGCCCAGAGTCAATGAATGATTCCATGACTTGGCTTTGTCTCAAAGTGAAAAGGAAAACAATCTCAACTTGATAACATTATTTGAAACTTCATTTTGTTAAAAGTATTACAAATCTCTAAAAATGTTATTATATGAATGTGTGGATCTTCATGTGGCAAACCTCCAAATTGATTGTTTTGAACCATTTGACTAATCGTTGGCTTGACCTTAAACTTGTTGGCATTAACAACTAGTTTAGTAACTTTGGGTTGTGGTTCATTAGTAATGCAACATTGTAGTCCTTTATAGACCTCTCATTATCTTGGTTGTTCGCCATTATCTTTATTCTATTATGTTTTTTCAATCTTTGTCTCCTTATACCCATTCTAAGAGTTCTTTCAATATCCAGATCAAAAAGTTCAACATTTCACTCTACTTGGTCTTGACTCCTAGTCCTTCACATGCAAGATGAAGTGTTGTACTTAAAATCAAACAAAAAGAAAAGAAAAATTCTAGATTAAGAATTGAATCAAAGCTTTCAATATTACGATGTCCTTAATAATGATGCCAATTTCTTTGAATGTGTGTAATCAAGGAATAAACTTAGGTTCGCTTAATATCTTACTTTTTAAAATATCCCTTTAACTCCATCTTTGCCAAAGATCGTAAGAGAATGATGATCATGCAATATAATGCACAAATGTATGTGGATATCGTCCTATAGAGATGAGGGCTATAAGTATTGAAATATAATAATTCTATTTTTATATGGAAAATGAATACTTTAGATATTATCTAAATTATCAATGCAATAAAAATAATCTAAACTGATAATTCAATGGAAAAAAATAAAAGCAATTGAGAAAGAAAACCTTATGATAAATTACCCAGGGCACTTGATCTAAGCAATGGAAAATCATGAAATTATTAATCATCTAATGCTATATTGGATTAAGCATTACAACTATCGATTGTCACTAAAGGGATTAAGTCCTCTCTCTCTCTCGAGTAGTTACTTATCTTTGTAATTGTATTTCATAGAACCATCTTTGGATGTGAATTAGAAATAAATCATTCATTTAGATATAACAATCCTTTAAATGATAGTAATAGATTAAGTGAGTATCTTTACTAGTCAATTAATCTAAGAGGAGTGATTTTAAGTATATTTCAATTTTCTCTTAATCTATAAGTGAAATACAAATCATATAATTGGTGACCAAGTAATGACAAGCATTAGGTTTAAGAATCATTCACTTACAAAAGAACAAAATTCCAACATATTCATTAATATTATAAACCAATCAATCAATATCCATGGCTACATCAAGGTCTTAGATAAAAGATCTAGCTAACATACTAACAAAACAAGGCAAATCTAAAAGTAATAGCATCATCTTTAACATAGAGAATAGATAAAGAGAAGAAAAGATGAAATCTCTCGATTGGTTTGACATCAAGACAATGAAGTTATACAACTATTCAACCCTTCCTTCCTTACTCCAAGACACTTCAAATAACAACTTTAGGCATCTAAAACACATCATTATCGTGCCATTTAGATATATGTTAGGCACACACATGAGGCATATACTAAACAAACATAAGCAATAATATAAACATAAGGCAACTATGTACTAAACCTTACGCAAGTCATTGTAATCATACTCCAAACCTTACACTATCATTGCCATGGATATCGTTCTCTAACTAGGAGTTATGGTTGGTAGGTGGCTAGGCATGAAAAAGTTGTTCTTTAATTGGGAGTTGTTGATAAAGGTAAAAGAGATGGTTTTTTTTATTTTTATTTTGTGAATAATTAAAGATGAGTTTTGGCTTTGTGAATAATTGAAGATGATATAAGTTCTTTGATTTTGTGATCAATTTTATTTTCTTCTTATTTTATAAATCTAAAATTAAATTTTGATGAGTAGTTAATAAAATTGAAGTAGGAGAGGAGAAATGATAAAGGATATTTAAGGTATTTAAAATAATAATGTTGAACTTTTTATTTGACTAACGTAAAAGTGCAATTAAAATTGATGGAAGGACATTTTAATCTAATAAAATGAAAATATAGGGGGCATTTTAATATAATATACGATAATAAAGGATTAAATAGTCTAATATGAAAAAATCCAGGGAGTCAAAATATTAAACTTTTTTGCTAAGAGATTTGCGCAAAATCATGACCTAAATTTGAGGACTCTTTGCTGCTGCTTCTTCTCTCCTTCCTTTGTAGGTTTCTTAACGTGAATTTCAGTCCTAAAAACTACAACGTTAGCATGGCCGCCAAATGAAAGCTACGAATTAAGCAGAAGACATTTAAAGGTAATCAAAACTCCTTGAATTTGTTAATTTCACTATTTTTTTTCAAAAATTTCATCTGGGTATACATGAAAGGATATGAATCTCAAATGCTGTTGCTTAATCATTTGTTGAATTTTTTTTTTTAAAGGTGACCTATACTGGGTATTATTTTGGAGAGAAAGAGAGATGGTTTTCTTGTGCTGGACACGGCCCTCTCCTAAGGAACAGAAGGATTGTTTATCCAAGTAAATGGAAATTAATAAAAGTTTCGATCTTTATTCTTATTTTGTAGTGGGACATAGAATCCAGTTTTAATTGTTGTTTGCAATTGATGCTTGTCACTTAGATCAGCTGCCTTCAACTATGACCCTAAGTACTGGGGAGCTACTGCTAAACCTGTATCTTCCCTCAAACAAGACAATGGCCTCTCTAAAGATGGTTTCTTGCTAAACCATGCCCGTGTTTTAGTCGGTTCTGGTCTTGAGACTTTCGAAAAGAGCAAGTTGGCTCTTCAAACTTGGAGGTCAGTTGACTGATTTTCGTTTATAATACAGTTAAAGACCTTAACGATAGGGAAATTTTGATACTGAAATTTGATTGCAGGCATTTTGGATTGAATTGGGCATTTGTCGACCCCAAGACTCCAATTCACAGTGGGGTGAAGTTCTGTATCTGTGTAAAGGAGTTTCTGCCATGGATCATGATGCCTCTTCAGGTAGTTTATGCCAAAGAAAATTACAATTCTGAAAAGGGGATGGCCTCGTTTTCATTCGGTAGTGGTACCCTACAAGGTCACCTTCTGGTTAGTGCTTCTTTCCTAGTCTTATTGCTTAGCTGGAGATTTAGATATGTTTGGGTGCTTTTTGTTTGTCTATATGTTGAAGATTCATATCATTTCTCAGGTTGGAATAGGTTATTCTGAAACTTCACATTCCACAAGGATTAGGAATGTAGTTTCCACTCTCGCTTCGTTGAATAGCAGTAGTACAGTGCGAGCTCTAATTCTACCCAATTCACTGCAACATTTAATTAGTTAATATGATTAATTCAAGCATTACTTGAGATATTTAATTTTCATTTTATATTAATCCCATAATTTCACTGTAATATCATTAATGCAATTTTATTTGCAAATTTGATTTGTGGTTTTCCTAAAATTTAAGAAATAGTTTAAGAACATGTTTATGGATTTTGGTAGTATTTTTTAATGATATATGTTGCAAAGCATATCATGACTTTTAGATAAACACATTGTTGTTCTTACCTTTTTTCTTTATTTACAAAAACTAGTGTTTTTTTAAGCTTTCATTCTTTGTCCTGTTTGTTTAGACCTTGGACCTTGATCTTACTTTAATCTCATCTTATATATGACATCCATTTTTCTATTAAATACAGTGAAAATTCTTCCTTCGTAATTGGGATTCAGATTTCTTTTTCTTACCAATGAATGTTCAATTAGGGTGACTGCAAGCATCCAGGTGGGTGATAGATTTTCTAGGACATTTATAGGCAAGTCATTGCCTACCTCACTGGCTGACCTACATGCCATCATGTGCAGGCCTGCATATTTTAAGATCCCAAAATAATTATTCGTGCTTAAGTGGGCATTAATATGTTCACTTTCTCATATTGTTCTCATTTAAGCATTCTCAGAAATATGATTTAACAATGAAATTATTGATCATAAATTGATTTTATTAATTTCAGAAGGGGCAAATGAGTTTCTATGATGCATCCATTCAACTGAAAAGCAAAGTAGTTATTTAGGCATAATTATCACAATTTGAACGATAATTCTGTGATTGACTTGTATCATTCGAAACAATTTTCTAGTTTTTCACAATTCCAGTTACATTCACATTGAAATTTTAGAAAAAATTTGAAATAAAACAATAACTCCCTTCACTGATATTGCTTTTCAATTTTGCTGAAAGCAGGCTGGGGAAGAGCGTTTTTCAATTGAAATGGATGAGAACAACCAAGTGTGGTATGAGATACTTTCTTTATCGAAGCCTGCCCACTTTCTGTCATTTATTGGGTACCCATATGTGCAATTCAGGCAGAAGGTTTTCGCCCATCAATCTACAAATGCAGTTCTAAAACATGTTAATGCTTCTTAAACCCATGTATTATCATCAAATGGAAATCCAACACTTATGATTGTTATCTATTCAATCAAGTTATGTTTGCCCCAAAACACTTGGTAGAAAATGACGCAAGATTAGTTCCATGTCTTACCATTAGTGCTGCTAACTTGTGAGTAGTATTAAGTATGTGGGAACCATTGATTCTAAGCAGTTGAATCTCTATGCAACTGATCGATTCTAGATGGGTGCAAAATTCAAGTCCTACAGGAAATAGCAGGAAAGAGTCTTGCTTGCTTACGGTTTTCAAATGAAATGACAGGGATATGTAAAGGGCTGCAACAAGTTGAGATTGAAAGAAAATGTTACTCATTTTAATTAACATAAGGCTATTCTTCGACGATGCTATTGAAAACAAATTTGATTTTGAAGCAAAAATTAGAAAAGATTTTCTTTCATTATTGATTATAAATTCTTTCAATACAAGTTTTATGAGCTATTGAAAAAAAATTTGATTTTGAAGCAAAAGTTAGAAAAGATTTTCTTTCATTATTGATTATAAATTCTTTCAATACAAGTTTTATGAGAAAAACTTGTAGTTAGTAAAATCTTCAAATATCAATTTCTTTTGAAATTACTTTTTAATTTCATTTTATACTGAAAAAACATAATCACTTGTGAAAGAATTTTTTCTTTGAATTTTACCTTAATATTAGATTTTTTTCAATAATAATATTAAATATGTTCAATATAAATTTTGTAAATAAAGTTGCTATTAGTAAAATTTTTAAATAATAATTTTGAAATCAGTTTTTTAATCTTGTTGGACTAGGATGATTAATCCTAAGTCTTGGATCTCTTTTGATCTTGACGAAAGAGATTGATCAATTCTAATATTTCAATTAAGTGTTGTTTTGCAGTTTTTAGTTAGTCTATAAATGAGAAGGTGGATGCATTTCATAATTTCTAAAGAAAGCAAAGTGTCTCCTAATTCGCGACCACGACTTAGCTTAAGATAGGTTGAAAATTGGACAGACGAATTCGAGGGCCACTTCTTTGCCGCAATTTATTCAAAGATGAGAGTACCAAAGTTACAGACGAATTTGCGGTAAGTGTCGTGTCTCAGTCGCGACCGCGACTTTCAAAGTAACTCAAGAGGGAATCAAGTCCACAACCACAACATGACAAGTGTCTCAAGTGTCTGTTGGAAGACAAAAATCGCAATGACAACTTGTGGGTAGCGACTGCGAATCATAAAAAAGAAGATGGACATTTTGACAGAGGAATTCGCATCCTAAGTCGCGCCTTGAACAAGAAAAATTGTGACAACTACTTTTGTGAATATGTGAAAGGCAACAACTATATTTTTCTGGTGAACCAATGAGAAGATGACACATAGACTAGTCGTTAAACAGAAACGAGAATTTTCGCTGCAATTTTTGGCTCTCGTATGGAAATTGGAAAATTCCTACAGCAAAATAGTAGTAGCGACCACGAAAGAAGCCTAACAAACATTTAATGCAAAATCTACCTGACATACTTTGGAGATTTGTTACCAGTTTTATTGCAACTTCTCTTTGGTGGGTAAAAGTTAGAAATACCTCACTAAACAAATGTAAATGCAAGAGAATTCATTAATTTCTAACCCAAAACTCTTGCAATTTTGCTACTCAATCTTTTATATTCTTTAAGTGATTGTTGGGTGTGAGCATTAAA
This sequence comes from Omphalea diandra, assembly GCA_949677035.1. Classification (NCBI taxonomy): domain Eukaryota; kingdom Viridiplantae; phylum Streptophyta; class Magnoliopsida; order Malpighiales; family Euphorbiaceae; genus Omphalea; species Omphalea diandra. Next base: position 12,039 of record CATIWR010244301.1, on the reverse strand, counting down.
CACCAGTTGTAAAGGTTATAGTGTGAGCCTGTAAAAACACTAAAGAGAGGTTGTTGTGTGAGCCTTAAAAACACATAGTGTAAAGGTTGTGTGAGCCTTGAAAACACAAAATGTAAAAGTTAGGTGTGAGCTTAGAAACACCATTTGAAGTTAGTGGAACACCCAATTGCAGAGAATTTGGGAGTGGACATAGGGTCGATTATACCCGAACCACTATAAATCGTGTGTCTCATCTTCTACTCTTCTCTATCCCTTTGCTCCTAATTTTTTTTTATACACCAATTCAACCTCCCTTTATTGGTGCATAGGGCCAACAAGTGGTATCAGAGCCAAGCTTCACATTCTAGCCTTAATTGGGTGAGAAAAGATCAATGGCACAAGAGGGAATCCACTCACATCTCAAGCCTCACTTTGATGGATCCGACTATACTCATTGGAAGTACATAATGTAAATCTATCTTGACATAGATGTGGTGGACCTTTGGGATGTGGTTGTCAAAGAATGGAAGCCACCCACTAAAGTAGTGGATGAAATTGAATAACTTATCCTAAGGGAAGAATGGGTTGAAGCTCACCGAAGATCAAATGGCAAAAATAAGAGGGTAATGACCATTCTTCTAAGCTCTCTTTCTAGAGAAGAGATTAAAAGAGTGCAACATTATCAAACAACACATGCCATTTGGAGGACCCTTAAGAACTACCATAAAGACGCAACACTAGTTAAGTCAAGTCGGTTGGAGATGTACGTGACAAAATGGGAGTGATTCATGATGAAGGACCATGAAAGCATCATCGAAATAACAAATATGCTCCTATCTATCATCACCAACATGAAAAAATTCGGAAGGACTCTCACAAACTATGAGGTAAACACAAAAATCCTCAAAACTCTTCCTTTAGATAAATTTGGTGCTAGAGTGTGCAACATCCAAGAGTCAAATCCAGAGATTAGAAAGGTTCTAATAGACGTGTTGATAGGTAAAGTCTTAACTCATGAGTTGGCCTTACAAAAACATGAGCAAATGAAGAAGTTAAGAGGCTAAGGTGAAAAACCAGAAAAAGAAAAAAGAACCCTAGCTCTAAAATCCTCAACAAAGGAGAAGGAGGTAGAAATTACCTCAAGTGATGAAGAAAATAACAAGGAAGAAGAGGAGTTAGCAAAGCTCTAAAAAAAGACTAAGGAGTTTATCAAAAGAAGAAAAGAAAGAAAAACTTCAAGAAGACAACTTCTAGTCTAAGAGAGAGATCTAACGATGTCACTTGCTATGAATGTGGCAAGCAAGACCACATCAAGTATGATTGTCCCAAGTTAAAGAAGAAGAAGAGATGGGACAAGGAGAAAAAGAAGAGCTTTTCAGCCACTTGGGATGACAGCTCAAGTGAAGAAGAAGAAGGAGAAGTTGCCAATATTTTTTTCATGGTACAAGAAGATTCTTCAAATGAGGTAAGTACTTCTTCCCATTCTTATTCTGATTTTGAATTTGATAAGATAGATGAAGAGCTTTTAGAGGCTCTAACTATAAGATGTGACAAATATAAGTCATAAATGAAATCTTATAAAAGAAAATGTCAAAAATTAGAGAATGATTATTAATCCCTCAATGACATTATAAGATAATTGAGAACATCTAATGATGAGCTCAAAAAATCTATAGATAGTCTTTCTACATCATCTTCTTTAATGACTTCATTAAGAAAGGAGAATGACACTTTAAAGGAAGAAGTCATTGAGCTTATAAGCTCAATCTTCAAATTCCATAAAGGAAAAGAAGCCTTGGACACATTGATTGTGTCATAAAGACCACCACTAATTAGACATGGTCTAGGTTTTAATAGAGCCTCCTCATCATCTAAAACCACATTTGTTAGATCTTCAGAACCTTAAACCTTAAGGGTTGAGGTAATTAGGAAGAAAAGTGCTCCTAACACTAAGCCTCTTAAGCCTAAGGGCAAAAGGAAGGCTCCTCTAAGCTCAAGAGCCAAGACTCAAAGAGCTAACCATGCCTACATGTGTAACAAACAACATGCTCACTCTTATAAGAAATTCTCTACTCCTACTCATCATACATGTACATGCATGCATTCACATGAACAAGGTATAAGAAGACCTCCTACTCATACTAAATTTATGCATAAGAGAAAGACTCCTAAGTATAGGCTCCAATGTCATTATTGCATGAGATTTGGACAGATCAATATTCATCGCTATATTAGGAAGGCTCACCTCAAATTAGAGGACCTTCAACTCCTAACCCCCTAGGACCTAAGTATGCTTAGGTACCTAAGAAAAGGTAACTTACTTTTGTTATGTAGGGGAATATGGCAGCCACCAAATCAAACAATTGGCATGTGGATAGTGGATGTTCCAAGCATATGACTGGAAATAGAAAGCTATTCACGGTATTAAAGGAAAAAGAAGGTGAAGATGTCACATTTGGTAACAATGCCAAGAGTAAGGTAATTGGTATTGGAACCATTGGTAAGAATGATTGCTCTTTAATTGATAATATTAGTTAGTAGCTTACAACATAATTTGTTAAGTGTAAGTCAATTGTGTGACAAAGGTAATAGAGTAACCTTTGATCCTAGGGAATGTCGAGTCACCACATTGGTGGATGATGAAGTTATTTTCAAAGGTGAAAGGAAAGGTGGATACCACACTATTTGTTAAAAAGCACAAATATGATACATTAATTATTCAAATCTATGTTGATGATATCATTTTTGGTGCTACTAATGAATCTCTTTGTGAGGATTTTGCTAAGTGCATGACTAGGGAATTCAAAATGAGCATGATGAGAGAGCCCAAGTTCTTTCTCGATCTACAAATCAAGCAATCTAAGGAAGGGATCTTCATCAACCAAGCCAAATACACAAGGAAGATACTCAAAAAGTTTGGCATGGATGGTTGCAAAGTAGCTAAAACCCCTATGAGTGGTACCATCAAGCTAGATAAGGATGAATAGGGTAAGATAGTAGATGAAAAGAGATATCGAGGTATGATTGAATCTCTATTTTATCTTATTGCTTCTAGGCCAGATATCATGTTTAGTGTTTGTATGTGTGCTAGGTTCCAATCCTCTCCTAAAGAGTTTCATTTGAATGCTGTTAAGAGGATTTTTAAATATTTTCATGGCACAATTCGCTTAGGGTTATGGTATCCTAGGGATTCTTCCTTTAGTCTCATAGGACATTCAGATGCAGATTATGCGGGTAACTTATTAGATAGAAAAAACACTTTTGAGACTTGCCAATTTATAGGAAAATGTCTAGTTTCTTAGTTTAGTAAAAAACAAATGTCGGTTGCCTTATCCACCGCAAAAGCTGAGTATGTTGCTACAGGTTATTGTTGCACCCAAGTCCTTTGGATGAAATAACAATTGAAGGATTTTGGCAAAGTGATTGATCATATTCCTATTAAATGTGATAACACTTGTGCTATCAATCTTTCTAAGAATCCCATCCAACACTCTAGAAGCAAACACATAGATATTATACATCATTTTCTAATAGATCATGTGCAAAAGGGTGATGTTGTGTAGAATTTATTGACACAAATCATCAACTTGCAGATATTTTCACTAAACCTCTAAATGAAGAAAGAATGAACTTCATTAAGAAAGAATTGGAAATGCTTGATGGAAACTCCCTAAAGTGAAAATTTTGATCTCATGTATGAATGCTATGTGTGTTGTTTGTTAATTATATGTCTTATGTTTTATGTGTGACTTTTTTTCCTTGTGGATCACAACTTTAATTCTTTCAAAACTTGGTTTTTCATTCTTATCTTTGTTGACTCATAATTCACGGTCGCCATCCTTCCTTCACGGTTGTGAATTACAAGTCAAAATCACCCGGCTGCCAAACATCAAATCGCGGTTGCGAAATTTTTGCTCCACTGCGAATTTCAATCAATTTTCAAATTTTTTGACCGTTGAGGCACATATTATTGAGGAAAATTTGTCCATTACTCACATTTTTCAAAATTAGTGATCGCGACTCATGATTTCGCTGACGCGAATTTGGGTAACCGCCTGGCCATTAATTGATTTGATGGCCAACTGTTTCCAACTTTTCATTAAACCCTTTCTAGCTATTTCTAGCCAATTGTATACCATTTCAATAACTATATACAACTTCCAAATAGTGATTTTGATCACTTCATCATATTCTCAAACTCTCTTTCTTTCAAAGCTATCAAATTCTTCTAAATTCTCTTCATACCTTGCAATGGCCCCAAAGAAGATCACAAAAGCAGAAAAAGGAAAGGAAGTGGCTCAACGCTCTGCACCCCCTGCACTCCAACTCATGAAGGGAGTCACTAAGGAGGAAAAATAAAGGTACAAAGCCAATTCCTTCAAGATTATCCTCCCTAACAAGATCCCCTCCACTTTTCTATTAGAAACCTTGGGCATCAATAATGAAATTCGTGCTTTTCTCTCAAACCTTGGATGGAACAAGTTCATCTTCCGAGATGAACCTAGATACGAAGAAGTTATGTGAGAATTCATGTGCACCGTCCAACTTAGTCATAAAGCCGAATCTCCCGCGGGTCAATACGACTTAGTATTCCAGGCCTTTGGCGATCCTTTCTACATAACTTTTAAACAACTTTCTTCTCTTTTCAATTTACAAGTCAGAGAAAACATCCTTTCATAATCTCCGCACTTGATGTTATCTATCCTAATTTTGGTCGAAAATCTCCATTGAACCAAACACGACCCTCGCTCATCTTTGGCCAAACACATCAAATCCCTACCCCTTTGGATAGTCCACCGTATCATCACCTTTTCCATAAATGCAAGAGGTGATGGTAACAAGAAAGTGCCCTAAAAAGACTTGGGATTCCTTTTCTGCCTTGTCAAAAATAAACCCATACAAACTGGTCGATACCTTGTGGATCAATTGATTCACATTAATACTAAACCTAAGGGTCAATTTGTTCTCCCTTTACACATCACTACTATTTATCGTTTCGTTGGAACCCTTGATGAAGAAAAAGAAAAATTCCTCACCAAGAAGCTTCTTCCTTCTCACAATTTTCTTGACCTCACTTACCTCATAAATGTCAAAGCTATACACCCGGATACTTATGCCTACACCCTAGGTGCATTTGGGGCCAAAAAGATGGAAACTTTACAAAGCTTCTTAGAGGAAGAGGCTCCAAATTGAAGGAGCAATTCCAATCCCTCCTCCTCAACCAAAACCCAAGTCCAAGTTGTCTCTTGCCACCATCAATCAAAAATTGGACAAGATGATGAGAATGATGAAAAGAAGATTCTTGTATCTCTCACATCTTTATAGTGACATGGTGGATCTTCAAGAGAAGTTAGGGGTTCCTCCTTGTCATCTTCCGAACTACATCGAATTTGAAGATACACAAGATGAAGATGGTAATGAAGAAGTTGAGGATGTGGATGAAACAGAAGGAGCCACACATGTGCAAGAGGAAAAAGCTTCTGGAGATGATGATGATTCTCCAACCTTCTCGATTAGGGATCTTTTGTATTTTTTTATTTTTGTTTGTGTTTATGTTTGAAAATATTGTGATCCCACAACTATAAATACATAAATTTGTGTTTCTTTGCAAATTCTTGTCTTATGTGATTGATGAACTTTATCTATATGATTTGCATTCTTATTTTGCTCCTTATGTACACTTATGCCTATTTTCATTTCCCTTTTACACCTTCTTTTTGATCTTGCCAAAGGGGGAGAGATAGAAACTAGAAACAATATAAGTCTAAGAGGGAGAGAAAATAATTTGCAAAAAAATAGCATAAATTAAGGGGGAGCATCAAACTATCATAGTTAGGAAATTTTACCTTAAGTATTCATTGAATCATACTACACTCCAACTTCATATTTCTACATTATTTTCCCTTTGGATCAATCTAAATTGTCAAAATAAAAAAGAAGGAGATTGTTGGACTAGGATGGTTAATCCTAAGTCTTGGATCTCTTTTGATCTTGACAAAGGAGATTGATCAATTCTAATGTTTCAATTAAGTGTTGTTTTACAGTTTTTAGTTAGTCTATAAATGAGAAGTTGGATGGATTTCATAATCTCTAAAGAAAGCAAAGTGTCTTCTAATTCGCGATCGCAACTTCAAATATTGCGACCGCAACTTAGCTTAAGGCAGGTTAAAAATTGGATAGGCGAATTCACGGGCCATTTCTCTGCTGCGATTCATTCAAAAATGGGAGTACCAAAGTTACAAATGAATTTGCTGTGAGTGTAGCGTCTTAGTCGTGACCGCGACTTTCAAAGTAACTCAAGAGGGAATCAAGTCCACAACCATAACATGACAAGTATCCGTTGGAAGATAAAATCCGTGATGGCAACTTATGGGTAGCAATCGTGAATCATGGAAAAGAAGATGAACATTTTGACAGACAAATTCGCGTCCTAAGTGGTGCCCTGAACAAGAAAAATCGTGACCACTACTTTTGTGAGCAAGTGAATGACAACAACTATATTTTCTTGGTGAACCAATGAGAAGATGACACGTGGACTAGCTGTTAGACACAAACAGGAATTTTCACTGCAATTTTTGGCTCCTGTATGGAAATTAGAAAATTGCGACATCGAAATAGTAGTAGTGACCGCGAATGAAGCCTGACAAGCATTTAATGCAAAATTTGCCTAGCATACTTTGGAGATTTGCTACCAGTTTTATTGCAACGTCTCTTTGGTGGGTAAAAGCTATATATACCTCACCAAACATATGTAAATGCAAGAGAATTCATTAATTTGTAACCCAAAACTCTTACAATTTTGCTACTCAATCTTTTCTATTCTTTAAGTGATTATTGGGTGTGAGCATTAAGCACCAGTTGTAAAGGTTGTAGTGTGAGCCTGTAAAAACACTAAAGAGAGGTTGTTGTGTGAACCTGTAAAAACACTAAAGAGAGGTTGTTGTGTGAGCCTTAAAAACACATAGTGTAAATGTTGTTGTGTGAGCTTGAAAACACAAAGTGTAAAAATTAGGTGTGAGCTTAGAAACACCATTTGAAGTTAGTGGAACACCCAATTGCAGAGAATTGAGTGAACGTAGGGTTAATTATACCCGAACCACTATAAATTGTGTGCCTCGTCTTTTACTCTTCTCTATCCCTTTGCTCCTAAATTTTTTTTATATACCAATTCTGTTGGCCCTAGGCACCAAGAAGAGGGGGTTGAATTGGTGTATAAAAATTAAAATTGGAAAGAGAGAAGAGAAATGAGATGAGAGGAAACATAAGATTTATAGTGGTTCTGGTATAATCAACCATACTTCTACTCCCAATTCTTAGAAATTGGGTATTCCACTATCTTTCAAAGGTGTTTTCAAGCTTACACCGAACTTTTATACTTGTGTTTTGAAGGCTCACACAACAACCTATACACTTGTGTTTTGAGGCTTACACAACAACCTTTACACTTGTGTTTTAACAGGCTCACACAACAACCTCTCTTAGTGTTTTGATAGGCTCACACTATAACCTATTACAATTGGTGTTTATGCTCACACCCAACAATGACTTAAAGAATAGAAAAGAGTGAGTAGCAAAATTGCAAGAGTTTGGGTACAAAGTTATTGATTCTCTTGCATTTACATCTGTTTGGTGAGATATTTATAGCCTCTACCTACCAAAGAGATGTTGCAATAAAACTAGTACAAAATCATCAAAGTATGTTAGATAAATTTTCGCATTAAATGCTTGACAGTCATGATTTACGGTCGCAAATTTCAAATTCTATAAGGAAAACCCCGTTTGTGTCTAACGACTAGTCCACGTAGCAACTTCTGATTAGTTCACTAGGAAAATATAGTCGTTGCCTTTCACTTGCTCTCAAAAGTAGCGACCATGATTTATCTTATACAGAATGCGACTTTGGATGCAAATTCTTCTGCCAAAAGTGTTTATCTTCTTCTTTTGGGTTCGCGGTAGCTACCAACAAGTTTTCATCCTAATTTTTGACTTCCAATGGGTACCTGAAACACTTGTCAAGCTGTGATTGTGGACTTGATTACATCTTGAGTTGCTTCAAAATTCACAGTCGCGACTGAGGCAAGCTTTACACTGCAAATTCGTCTGTCACTTTTGGAGTTCTTCTTTTGGATGAGTTGCGATCGAGAATAACTCTGCGATTTCGTCTGTCTGAGTTTCTAATAAGTCTTTTTATGGATCACGATCGCGAATCTTAGATTGCGATCGTGATTTAGAAGTTACTTCACATTCTTTGAAGACTAAGATCTCTATCCAACTTCTAACTTAAAGACTAACAAAAAAACTGCAAAATAACACTGAATTGAAACACTAGAATTGATCAATCCCCTTTATCAAGATCAAAAGAGGTCCAAGACTTAGGGTTAACTACCCTAGTCCAACAATCTCCCCCTTTTTTTTTTTGACAACTTAGATTGATCCTAAAGTGAAAATAACGCAGGGAAGTGAAGTTGGATTGTAATATGATTCAATGAATGCTTATGACAAAATTTGCTAAGTATATCAATCATTCAATCAAAGGTGAATTTGATAAAAATAATAAGTATGTTGCTCCCCCTCAACTTATGTTATAGTTTTCCAAGTTATTATTTTCTCCCTTTCACAATATCTCTCCCCTTTTAGCAAGATCAAAAAGAGGGTACATAAGGGAAAAAAGAGATTCATGCATAAGTATTCATAAGGAGCAAACATAATGCAATGGATAAAAGAATAACATCAATCACACAAGATAGCAATGTTTGCAAAGAAATAAGTTTTATATATTCATAACTTGTGGGATCATAATATTTGTAAAAAAAATATATATATATATAAGGAAAGTGAAAAAAAAATACAAAAAATCCCTATTCTAGAGTAGGGGAGAATCATCTCTAGAAGATGGTGTCTTTGGTGCTTGTTGTGCGCCCTCCGCTTCATCTCCATCCTTAATGTCGTCTTTGTTGCCATCCCCGTCTTGCATATCTTTAAATTCGATGAAGTCCAGAAGATGGCAAGGAGGAACTCCTAGTTTCTCTTGGAGATCCACCATATCACTATGAAGATGTGAAAGGAAGAGGAAACTTCTCTTCATAATCCTCATTAGCTTGTCCAACTTGTGATTAATGGTGGCAAGAAACAACTTTGACTTGGTTTTTAGTTGAAAAGGAGGGACTTGAATGTTCCTTCTTCAATTTGAAGCCTCTTTTGCTTGGAAGCTTGGGAGGTTTCCATCTTCTTTGCTCATATTGCACCAAAGGTATAAATGTATGTGTCCGGATGGATTGTCTTGGCGTTGATGAGATAGGTTAGGTCTAGGAAATTTTAAGAGGGAAGAAGCTTCTTGGTGAGGAATTTCTCTTTCTCCTCATCAAGTGCTCTAACATAACGGTAGATGGCTGTTATGTGGGAGGGCAAGAGAAACTGGCTTTTGGGTTTCGTACTCATATGGATCAATTGATCCACAAGGTAATGACCGGTTTGGATGAGTTGGTTTTTGACAAGGCAAAATAAGAATGCCAAGTCTTTTTGCGAAACCTCCTTGTTACCATCACCTCTTGCGTTGATGGAGAAGGTGATGATGCGATGAAGGATCCACAGGGGTGGGGTTTTTATATCTTTGGATAAAGAGGAGCGGGGGTCATGTTTGGTTTCGATGGAAATCTCCGACCAAAATTCGGAGTAGATAACGTCAAGTACGGAGATGATGAAGGGGATGTGTTCTCCGACTTGTAGGTTAAAAAGGAGGATAATTGGTTGAAGGTAATGTAGAAGGGGTCATCAAAGGCCCGAAACACTAACCCGCATTGGCCGACTCTCGAATCGGATTTCTGGCTTAGTTATATGGTGCATATAAATTCGCACACAACCTCTTCATATCTGGGTTCATCTTGGAAGATGAACTCGTTCCAGTTCAAATTTGAGAGAAAGGCTCGAATTTCAACGTTGATGCCTAATGTCTCCAGCATGAATGTCGATGGAATCTTGTTTGGGAGAATCACTTTGGAGGAGTTCGCCTTGAATCGTTCTTTTTCTTCCTTAGTGATTCCCTTCATGAGATGGAGGGCAGGAGGTGTAGAGGGTTGAGCCTCTACCTTGCCTTTGTCAGCATTGGAGAATTTCTTGAGAGCTATAGCAAGAAAGGAAGAGGGCTTGAGAGATTTTTAGAGAGAGAAAGAGTGTTTGGTAGTGAAGTGATGAAAATACTGTTGAAGGGGGTATTTATAGGCTTGAAGGGGTATAAAAACGGTCATAAATGACTAGAAATGAATTAAATGAAGATAGGAAATGGTTGGTAATCAAATCACTTAATTGCCTAAGTGGTTACTCTAATTTGCATCAATGAATTCATAAGTAACGACCGTGAATTCTGGAAAATATGAGTAACAGATAAATTTTCCTCGGGAAAAGGCGCATCAACGGTCATATTTTTGAAAAACTGACTAAAATTCGCAGTGAAGCGCAAATTTCGTAATCACAAATTGACATTTGACAGCCGAGTGAAATTGATTTGTAATTCGAGACCGTGAATAATGAATAACGACTATGAATTATGAGTCAGCAAGGATAAGAATGAAAAAATTTTGAGAACATGTGATCCACTAGAAATAAATAAAAAATCTGTTCATACAATCATCTCTCATGTATAATACACATAACAATCAATCATAGGATCAAAAATTTCATTTTAGGAAGCTTCCATCAAGCATTCCCAATTCTCTCTTAATGAAGTTCATCCTTTCTTCATTTAGAGGTTTAGTGAAAATATCTGCAAGTTGATGATTTGTGTCAATAAATTTTAACACAACATCACTCTTTTGCACATGATCTCTAAGAAAATGATGTCTAATATCTATGTGCTTACTCCTTGAGTGTTGAATGAGATTTTTAGAGAGATTAATAGCACTTGTGTTATCACATTTAATGGGAATGCGATCAACTATTTTGCCAAAGTCCTTCAATTGTTGTTTCATCCTAAGAACTTGGGTGCAACAACAACCCGGTGCCACATACTCGGCTTCCACGGTGGATAAGGCAATCGATACTTGCTTTTTACTAAACCACGAAATAAGGCATTCACCTATGAATTGATAAGTCCTGGAAGTGCTTTTTCTATCTAACAAGCTACCCGCATAATCCACATCTAAATACCCTATGAGACTAAATGAAGAATCCCTAAGATACCATAACCCTAAGTGTATTGTGCCATGCAAATACTTAAAGATTCTTTTAACAACATTCAAATGAGATTCTTTAAGAGAGGATTGGAACCTAACACACATGCAAACACTAAACATGATATTCGATCTAGAAGCAGTAAGATAAAGTAGAGATCTGATCATACCTCGATATCTCTTTTTATCTACCTCTTTACCCGATTCATCCTTATCTAATTTGATGGTACTGCTCATTGGAATTTTAGCTACTTTGCAACCATCCATTTCAAATTTCTTTAGTATTTCCTTTGTATACTTGGCTTGTTTGATGAAGATCCCTTCCTTGGATTGCTTGATTTGTAGACCGAGAAAGAATTTGAGCTCTCCCATCATGCTCATTTCAAATTCCCTAGTCATACACTTAGCAAAATCCTCATAAAGAGATTTATTAGTAGCACCAAAAATAATATCATCAACATAGATTTGAACGATTAATATATCATGCTTATGTTTTTTAACAAAAAGTGTGGTGTCCACCTTTCCTTTCTCAAAATCATTTTTCAAGAGAAATGAACTAAGTCTTTCTTACCAAGCTCTAGGAGCTTGTTTCAATCCATATAAGGCTTTGTTTAATTTAAAAACATGATTTGGAAAACAATGAGACTCAAAACCAGGAGGTTGTTCAACATAGACTTCCTCCTCTATTATGCCATTTAAAAAAAGCACTCTTCACATCCATTTGAAAAAGTTTAAAATTCATATGACATGCAAATGCTAAGAGAATCCTAATGGCCTCTAATCTTGCAACGGGGGCAAAGGTCTCATCATAATCTATTCCTTTCGCTTGGTTGTATCCCTTAGCAACCAATCTAGCTTTATTTCTTATGATGAAACCTTGCTCATCTAACTTGTT
>CATIWR010244272.1:0-30163 GCA_949677035.1 Omphalea diandra | reverse complement strand
TGATTTTTAGCATGTCTTAACATGAATCGCGGTCGCGAATATGGAGATTGCGGTCGCGATTTTCATGCTTCTTCGAAATTCATCAACTTCTTTATTTCTTCTAGAGGGAATGATTCAATTCTGCAAAATCAATACTTATTTGAAACAATAGTGATGATCAATCTACTTTGTCAAGATCAAAAGAGGTTTTAATCATAGGATTGAGTATCCTAGACCAACACATACATTCCACTTACTACAGATTGGAGAGCTAACATTCACTCTTAATGACTTTATGTTCAGGACTAAGATCTAGTGCTTAAGGATTCCTTTGCTTACTGATGTGAGAGTTTATCACCCCATTTTGTAGATGGATTATATGCACTAGCTCTTTGGGTATGCCCCCTCCATGAAGGGGAACACCATTTTTAAGCATTCTAGCCTGAAGAGAAGTACTACATCTGCTAGTGACATAAGCCCTTAAGAGGTGGTCAATTAAGTGGCTCACTGATTTTTGCTGCATAGTCTCACAAGAACCTTATTCTCTAACCCCAAAGACACACTGAGATATGCCTTTTACCAGTTCTTGAAAATCTTAAACCAGTTTGCCATTTTGACTAGGGCTTTACTACAATAGCCTAATTGTATCGATACTTATGGTAGTAAATGAATGACGTGGCGAGTACTTGAGGTAAGCATTAGTTTAACCATATTTCATTTTTTCTATTATATATATATTTTTATCATTTTAGTTTACTAACAATGTGTCTTTAGTACACTTGGGCAACCGAGCTGGGGTTATTGGAGGGCAGTTACCTTTTGAAGAACATGAATGAGTACTATCCTCACTTTACATGGTAGAGCTTTATGCACTATGAGAATCATCTTTGGGGGTCAGGTGCAATCTCCTAAAAGAGTTGATGATGGCTCAAGTATGTTTAACCGCAAAAATAAAAATTAAATCATCATTTTGTAATATTTGTGAATTTGATGGGGACTTATATTGGTATGTTTAATTTTTTTCTACAGTTTCACCTAAACTAGAGAGGGCTCCTTAGGTTGTAGAGGATGATGAGCACTCTTAAGGGCGATGGTTATTGGTGAGGCCTTCCATCAGAGAATGGTATCTTAGGGAGTGAGTGTTGCTCTAGCGAGAGGGGCCAAATGATTGACCTATGCCTCAATGCCCACCTTCTAACATTTTTTGAGCACCTGATTAGCTCTTCAAAAAGTTGTTTTATAAGTGATTTTTCCCCACCCCGATTGTTCCTTCCCGGGCCTTGAAAGCTTAAAGGGTGATGACTATTAGCTAGTCTTAGTACTACAATTTAGAGAACAGCTCGTGATAGGGGGCATGAGATACCAGGCCTAAATGGCCAAGTCACTAGTGGGATAATTCCATTGAATGAGATGTATACTTAGGCATTCTTACACCACGAGGCACTTGTTAGGACAATATTATAGGGCTCAAGTCACGACGACCCATTTTAAGAGGAGGCCTATAGAGTTTATCCCTACAGTTAGAAGCCATAAGTAGGCTCACATTGTAGAGTCTGTCTCTCCAAGTAAATTGATGTAAAATTTATCAATTCATTTATGCATGACCATGCAATCTCTTTAGTCTAACTAATCAAGACGCCCATAGATATATTTCTCATAAATATATGAAGGAAAAATGCCTTCTTAATCACTCATATTCTTTTATATGATATACTTCATATCTAATATCAGTCTGTATGATCATCTTATTAAAGATAATGTTCAACCGTATCAAAACATGAAGTACATCATATTGGAATCTATAGTGATTTTTAGGTTAAAGGATTAACTATTACATGAGAATCACTTATGATAGTTTATTTATATAGTGTTCTCTTAGTGGATCTGTCCAATACAATGTTTCTTAAATATGTATCTATGTGTTTGACTTAATAGACCATATCCATGACCAACAAAACATAGTTTTCATTCAAAACACACATTAGTCTTTACTCATTTTTATCCCAATAATAATGATTGGCTAGGAATAATTTAGAATAAAATTCTTTACACTTAAGGATTTTTCTATCAAGTCATATACTTGATGTCTTTAAACAAATTAACTATTCATGAAATTTATCATTTAGCCATAAACATAATATAATAAAGATATTTAATAAAAATGCAACCATGACATTAATAAAAATATCCATTATAAAAATTGTCGTAGGGCATATAATTAACAGTCTCCCACTTGCATTAGGCTCAGTAAAAATGTAGCTAATACTTATTGACCTAACATGACTCTCATGCTTTGGCTATAATAATGATTTAGTGAATGGATCAATAATGATGTCATTAGTTGACACTTTGTATATCTTCACATCTCCCTTCTTCATGATCTCTTGAATGAGATGGAAATGCTTATGTGTTTAGACCGTTGATAGGATCTTGGTTCCCTAGCCTATGTTATGGCTCTATTATTATCATATACTATATTTGAAATGTTAAGAATAATATCTAGTTTAGTTATAAATTTCTTCATCCAAATAGCTTCCTTAGCTATTTTTGAGGTGGCTATATTCTTAACTTTTATTGTATCTTGCTCTGAACTTCTCCAGCTCACTGCACCTCTATTCAATAGCATTACCTGAATGCCATCGAAAGTCATGCTTGTCATACTGGAAGCTAGTATTTATGTAACCATTTACAATGAGCTCATCTTCCTATAATTAATATATTAAGAATGCATCTTAATCCTTTTTAAGTACTTAAAGATATTATTAATTGTTGTCTAGTGACTTTCACCTAGATCTGACTGGTACCTACCTATTGTACTCAGTGCATATAAGACATTAAGTCGAGTACGTAACATGACATACATGATAGATCCAATTGCAGAAGGATATGGAATCTTACTCATACGCTCTTGCTTATCTCATGTCTATAAATGCTTAGTCTTGCTAAGAGTTATGCCATGTGACATTAGTAAGAATTCTCTCTTAGAATCTTGCACACCAAATCTATTCAGTACCCTATCAATGTATGCTCTTTGACTTTGGCCAATAAGCCTTTTAGATCTATAAATCTTAATGCCTAGAATGTAACCAGCTTCATCTAAGTCTTTCATTAAAACAGTTTTTAACCATAATTTAACATTTTATAGGGTAGGAGTATCATTTCCAATGAGTAACATGTCATCAACATAAAGTACAAAAAATACTATTATGCTCCTTCTAATCTTTTGGTAAACATAAGGTCCATCTTTAATTTTTTATGAAACCAAACTCTTTGACTACTTTATCAAAATGAAGATTCCAACTTTAAGAAACATGCTTAAATCCATAAATGGATTTTTAAAGCTTGCAAACCTTTTTAAAAGTCTTAAGAATGATAAAACCTTCTAGGTGTGTCATATGCACATGCTCAAGAAGATTTCCATTAAGAAATGTTGTTTTGACGTCCATTTGGCATATATCCTAATCATAGTATGTAGCTATGGTAAGGAGAATTCAAATAGATTCAAGCATAACAACTGGGAAAAAGTTTTCATTGTAGTCTATACCATGACTTTGATTGTAAGTAAGCAACCTTGCTTTATATGTATGCACATTGCTATCTATGTTTGTTTTCTTTTTGAAAATCCATTTGCACCAATAGGTTTTAAACCATCAGCTAGATCAATCAAAGTCCATACTTGATTATCATACATGGACTGCATTTCTGATTTCATGGCTTGTAGCTATTTATCAGAGTTTGGACTATCCATAACCTTTTAATAGGATATGAGCTCTCTTTGGCTATAAGCAACTCTTTATTACTGTCAGTTAAGAGAATCTATATCTCTTAGGTCTCTGATGTGTTCTTATAAACCTTCTTGGAGCTTATTTTACTTGTATAGGTTTAATAACTACTTGTGAATCCTATTAAGATTGCATAGGTGATTTAATGTTATCTTTTAGTTCTTAAATTTCCTTGAGTTGAACTTTACTCCCACTGGGTCTTTTAAAAATGAACTATCTTTCCAAAAAGACACCATTCCGAGCAATAAACACTTTGTTCTCAAAAGTATTATAGGAGTAACATCTTTTAGTTTCTTTAGGATATCTCACAAAATGGCATTTTTCTAATTTGGACATAAATTTATTTGACATTTGACACTTCACATAAGCATCACAACCCCAACTCTTTAGAAAAGACAAATGGGGAGATTTCCAGTCCATATCTCATATGGTGTTTTTTCGACCACCTTTGATGGAACTCTATTAGTATGAATGCAACAATTTTCAAGGCATACCCCCAAAAGGAGATTGGAAGATTTATCTGACTCATTATGGATTAAATAGTATCTAATAATGTTCAATTTGTCCATTCAGATGCACCATTCCACTGTGGTGTTCCTAATGGAGTTAATTGTGAGACTATCCCAAAATCTTTAAGATGATAAGTAAATTTTTGACTTAAATATTCACCATCTTGATTTGATTGAAGTGCTTTATTATTTTTACCAAGTTGATTTTGTACTTCATTTTTTAAAATTTTAAACATTTCAAAAGATTCAGAGTTATGTTTCATAAGATATATATAACCATACCTACTATAATCATCTGTAAAAGTGATGAAGTACTGAAAAATTTCTCTAGCATTTAAATTTAATTATCCATATATATTGGTATGTGCTAGGACCAATAAATCATTATCCTTTTCACTATGTCCTGTAAAAGGTTTAGTCATTTTGCCTAATAAATAAGATTCATATGCTCTAAATGATTCAAAATCAAATGAATTCAAAAGTCCTTGTTGTTAGAGCTTTGATATACATTTCTTATTTATGTGACCTAAACAACAGTGCTAGAGATAGTTAGAATTTGAGTCATTAAGTTTATACTTCTAGGTATCAATATTATAGAAGGACTCAAACATTATTATTTTCAAGATTTATAACATAAAGACCATTTGATAGATGAGCATAACATAAAGTATGTCATTATATGAAATGGAGCATTTATTATTCTTAATAATAAATTGAAAACCTTTCATGTCTAAATAAGAAATATAAGTATTATTCCTACTTAAAGCAAGCACTTAATAATAATTGTTCAATATCAAAACAAGTCCATTAAGCAAAGCCAACTCATAAGCTTTGATGGCTAAGGCAGTTACTCTTGCGCCATTTGCAACTTATAGGTACACCTTGCCCTTAGTCAATGATCTACTCCTTTTTAGACCTTACACATTATTGCAAATGTGAGATCCATATCCAGTACTACTGTAATGACTATTTTCATATGTAAACCATGGAATTCATATCCCAAAAAAAATATGCATAAAATGTAGATAAGATGTAAATATACAAATTTTCAAGTTTAACACATCACTAAATTCTAATTTTATGGCCATCAAATTCTTGAAAAACAGAATTATAAGACTAATGAGGTTTCATCGGGTTCAGGGTCAGTCACAATCAATAAGCCATATTTCTTTCCATATAACTAATCAAGAAAAACTGATTTACATGTATTCAGAGGGGATATAACTCTACAAATTTCATGTTTTGCAGTTTGTCTAAATCAAAACATAAGGTCATCAAAATATATGAAAACAGAAAGACTGAGGAGATTTCAGTTAGTTGTGATAATGAAAGAGCTATAACTCCTCACACACACCAATTAAAGTAAAACTATTTTACATGAATTTATATGGGGCATCAATCTACAATTTTCATATTTTACATTTTCCCTAATTCCTCTTCTAGGTTATGAAATAATGGATACAATATATGCCTTAACAATAAAACCAACACAATCAGCTCTTGTTTCTTTTGAGCTTCAACCTCCATACATGAGCTATACCTCAAATTACTCCATAATTCTTCCTAATCATGCATGTTTAACATGTTAAGAGGGAGGAATTTAACATGTTATGAGGCAGGAATTTCATGTGGTAAGAAGATAAATCACTTATCTCTTTTACCAAAACTAGAAAAGCTTAGGGTTTCCTCCAAAATCATGATTTCTCACTACCATTGGTTGGAAGTTTAATATTCCTCCTTTAGTCCCTCTTTTTCACTCTTTCATCACCTCCATCCATCTCCTAATCTCCATATGCTCTTTACACTTTTAAACAAGCTCTAAAACACCATTATTTATTATGCTATATCATGCACATAACGTAAGATAATTTGCCATGCAACTATACAAAAATTACATATATGTTCAAGTGTCCCAAATGCAATGGTGCAAATGTCATCATCATGCTTATCCAATTCACATATCTAAAAGAACATTTATCCATTGCATATGTTCATGTGGGATTGCAAATCATTTATGCAATGAATATGTTCATGTAAGAATCCTAATGAATATGGATATGGATGTTACAACTAATACCCATCAAGTGGATTCAAAAGTAGATAAATTGATCGTTATAATATGAATACCTAGAGTGGTAACATGAATGTCCCTTTTCTTCATCAAATCATATAGATAGAGCTTGTAATTTCCTTTCCAATGTCCTAATTCATTGTAGAAATGGCATATTCCTTCCTTTGGAGGTTTAGGTTTAGGGTTAAGCTTGGACTTCTTTAAGTCCTTTATAGCCTTCTTGTTCCCCTTTCCATTTCCTTTCTTTTTCATATCCTTCCTTTTATTGACCATCAAAACATTCTTGGTGTTGTTCTTGATGTTATGTTCAATAGTCTTTAGTATCCCATGAAATTCAAAAATAGTTTTCTCTATATTATGCATGTTATAATTCATGATGAACGCATCATATGCATCG
The DNA here is from genome assembly GCA_949677035.1 of Omphalea diandra. Classification (NCBI taxonomy): domain Eukaryota; kingdom Viridiplantae; phylum Streptophyta; class Magnoliopsida; order Malpighiales; family Euphorbiaceae; genus Omphalea; species Omphalea diandra. The sequence goes on along the minus strand of CATIWR010244272.1, from coordinate 23,425 downwards.
GGCAAGGACTAGAGAATGATATTAGTGGCCAACTCTTAGCTAATGATAAGACCAAGTTTTTACAAGTGTTCAAGATGACCCTTCATCTTTAAAACTTAAGGACTGACAAACTACTAGTTGTTAACTTGTATCGGAGTACAACCTTAATGGTATTAAACCTTTCAATTTGGGCCTTCTTTTAGGACATTCCCTTGAGAAGACTCGCCATAGTATAAGCCTCCACTTCCATCAATTGCTATTGAAGCTATGATTCCATGCTAGCAAGGATGAGGCAAATGATATCTATTTAGTCATTAAGATGCTTAGCGTAAGCACCCTTTTGGGCTGTAGGAGCATTAGTAGCAGGCTTTGTAGGGATGGGTTGATCTAAGACATATCCCTTCCTTTCTTACTTAAGAACAATTCTTAAGTTTCTATACTAGTCAAGGAAGTTAGTCCAATTCAATTTATCCTTCTCAAGGATCAATCAGAGTGACAAATTAAAGGTATTGTTTGAAAACCTAATCTATAATAAAGATATATATAATACACTTAGCATTTTATTAAATATCAACTCCCATTAAATTTTATCAAATCAATAACCTTCAAATTAGAATGCTTCAATAATTAAAATTTTAGTGGGCCAAGATCTATATTTCGTCTGATTTTAAGCAGTTTTGGCTTATCACTTAAAATTTAGTTATTTAGGTAGATAATAGTTTACCAATTACATCTTATGTAACTTTTGGATAACTATAGGATATTGACATCATATGTACAAGCTTATCCTATCTAATGCCCTAGGTTAAAAATTGTTTTGGAAACCTAGTTAGGTCTAACCATTTCAAACTTATGGATATCACCATTATCCATCTTGTGTTACTAAGATAGCTCAATATACTTTGCTTTGGCAAAACCTATATTTATGAATCAAAGTTTTGGCAAGTGTTTAAATTATGGTAGACATTTTCATGACTTAATTTTTTGAGGGATTTTATTAGTTTTTAACTTATTATGTATGTTTATGTTGTACCATATATATCACATGATTTGCATCATAAAATCCATAAACAATAATAACAAAAATAAACATGTCATAGCATGACCCTTAATCCAAATTGATATTCACAAGTCAATATGAAAATCAAAAGTCAACCCTAGAGGTAAATCTTCATCTCCATGGATTTGCCCAAATTGCCATCAATGGTCTCTGCCTCATGCCTTAAAGATCACTATCTTGCAGTGCCTTCGAGTGGTAAGCGATTTACCTTACTCATTTGAATGAGTTACTGCCTAAATTCTATTGACTAATGTGTTCATAACAGAAATTAATCATTGCTTACCATGTAAACATATTTGTGAAATTTATTAATTTATTTAAAATAGATTGTTATTATTTAACAATTAAATATCCTATGACACCATTTAATCTATTTGAAATAGATTATCATTATCAATAATTAATTAATCTGCCATGATTAATAAGATGAAAAATAAATATAAATGTTTTGTTAACCTGTATTAATCACATGTCATAAAAATAGTAAACGTGTTAATCAAATGAATACTACAAAAAATGTTTAATCAAATTAAACCCTAGAACACATTAATAAAATCAATGTATGTTTTTCATTTTTCATACAAATTAATCAAATCACCCTTAAACTAATCTGTTTAACATTAAACTTTTGAATCGATTTCCAAACATCACATCTATGCTCACATATATAATGCTTATACATAGAACAATGATAAACTCAATTTAATCAAATTCATAAGTGGCTTTAGTACCTTTGTTCGTTTTTTAGAATAACCAGAACAAAAAAATAAAAATTTAAATGTATAAAACCTACCAACGATCCATGTGATTCGACTAGATTGACGAAAGGGATATGAAATCTTACTAATTCGAACAAAAGAGGCAAGATTGCTAGAAGGCATAGAGGGCATTTACACAGATAATACCCTACTTCAATCTTAGAGTCGAATTTAGATGTTACCAAAGGTTAAACATCATCTACAAATATTTATACAAATAAGTACAATAAAAAATAAGTGTGTTAACATTAGGGTTTTTATAACTCTCTCTTTATGTGTTTTTTGAATGTAACATAAAGGCACTTTTACTTTAAAAAAAACATGTTTATATATCTTAACTATTAAGATATACAGGCCAACTATGTATCTTTGGAGATATAGATGTGATAATATCCTGTTAAGATTTAACTTTTAAAACAAAATAAATATCTAAATAATATAGATAATATCTCCAATTATCTTAACTATAAATAAAGAGAGCAGTAAACACAATTTTGATTTTGGGCCTATTTTAAGTGTGCCACCTTGTAAGTTCACATAATGTTTGCAGTGGCTTAAAACTTATTCCTGGCCCATAAGTCGTAAGTGGCCTCTAACAAGATATTATGATTGCCCGAATTACATGAAAGTCATTAATCTGACCTAACATGTCTTACAAATAACATTATAATTATTTTGTCATATTATATCTCAATTGAACATAAGACATAGATCATATCATCCTTATATAGTTCAATTATTTCTCGATCTTTAAGTACATTAATGTAAAATGATATTAATAACCTTCATCAATTTATTTTTGCATGGCCATGCAATCTCTTCAGTTTAACTTATTAAAGGGCCCAAAGATATATTTCTCATCGATACATGAAGGACAAATTCCTTCCCAATCATTCATTTTCCTTTATATAATTTACTTTATTTCCAATATCAATTTGTATGGTCATCTTATTAAAGATAATATTGAACCATACCAAAACATAAAGTTCATCATATTGAAATCCATGGTGATATGCAAATTAGGGGATTAAGTTAATATTATTGCATGAGAATCACTTATGACAGTTTATTCATGGAGTGTTTGTTAACATTGAGTGGCGATGTGGCAACCAAGAGGGGCGGTTAATTGGCTTGCAAATGAAAATAATCACAAACATAAAGACAAGAATTTTATAGTGGTTTGACAACATGTCCACTCCATACCCCAAGTTTTCAGTTAGGCCTTCTTATTCTTTTTCCAGGCTCAAGAACAAAACCTTTCCTTTTCTAGGCTAAGGAAGAACCTTCCCTTTTATAGTTTCAAGGATAACTTTTCCTTTAATAGGCTCAGGAAGAACCTTCCCTATAGTATTTTTATAGGCACAATACTAGCCTTTACAACCACTAGTAAGAAAAGATCCAAGCAGTGTCTATGCCTCTTAAATCAGGCAACTAATACACAATTTGTGCTCAATAAAACCTACTCTTAAAAAGAGTAATAAAAATAACCTTTACTCTATCCAACATATAAGCAACACTAAAAAATGTTTGCATAAAGAGTTACATGGAGTTACAACGATGTTCACAATGATTTTTGCCTTTTTTTTAATCTTTCTAAACTCCAAAAATGCTCCTTATATAGCTAACCTCCAAAATTAACCGTTAGCACAATTGATGTTATGTCTGACAACTTTTTTACAAAACTAGCCACTAGAGATGACAACACCGGTCATTCTTCATCAACACCTATTGAAATTGTAACGGTTACTTTAAATGCTTATTGAATGTCTTTCAACACCCATTGGCTTTTACTACAACACTTGTTGGAGTAAGAGCAATGCATGTTGTTCATTCTAGAAAGCTTGAACTTCATGCTTTATTTGGAAACTCCTTCAACGCTTTTTAAGAAGGTCCAACACCTTTTTTGGGTTCCAGAATCTTAGTTTAAGCTTGGACACTTTTCCAACATTTGTTCCGAATATGCAATGCCTGTTAGTAGCTTAGATCAATGCCCATTGTGAAACTTCAATGCCTATGGTGAGGTCCAGCACAGCTTAATCTGGAGCACTTCTCTAATGCCCATTGCAAAGGGATAAGCCCTTTATGAGGTCTAGAAGACTTTGACAAAAGAGCAACATTTAATCAAAATCCATTGTTCATCCTTCAATGCCTATTAAATGGTCCAATGCTCATTGGGAGATGTTCAATGCTCATTGAACTTGTTCTAGCCTTTTAATGTTCATCGTATTTTGGGGTCACATGTTCTCCAAGCATTCTCCCCCTAGCATCCATAATAAGCTCCCCTTTTAACATTCGTTGGGTCTATTCAAATCATCCAAAAACACTAAAGTACAAACATCAAAATTTATCTTGGTTTTGTTATAGTTTTGTTATCACTCAAAACTATAATTTTGTTATCATTCAAAACACATCATTCAAAGTAGATGAGTGAGTCCAATGCCATGGGTTACATGTTCTCCAAACAGTCTTCCCCTAACATTCACAACAATATCCCCTTTTGAATGATGGCAAATCTAAGATTTTTTTATATCAAAAATACAAAACTTAGACACATAAAGGATACCAAATGTTAAAACACAAAACTACAAGTAAGACAACAACCAAACTATCTACTAATCAAAATATCCACACAACCACAAGGTTTGATACCAATTATTGGAATATCCATAAAAGGCTTGTACCAAGTATGCTACTTAACAAGGCATATAAGATACCAAATGTTGTACCATATAAGATACCAAATGTTCAATGTTAAAAACATAGATGATACCAAGTGTTAGGCTGTGCGCATAAGTGATACCAAAAAAAATAATCAAATCATCTAATCAAAACATCCAACACTTCTCCCCATTTTTGTCATCATGACAATAAAATATATAAAATTCTCCCATTTAAAAAAAAATATTCTCCCTCTTACAAACAAATAAATAGTAAAGGAAAATTCTCACTATCTTTATGTTTGCTTTTAATAAATCTCCTAAGATATTCAAACACAAATTCAATTGACATAACTTAGGGTTACATGTTCTTTTCACAAATTGAAGAAAGTAAGAAAGAAAGGATAGTTGTTATAGATTCTTAAAAAACTGATACCTATGATGGTTCATAAAGAAAACTCCCCCTCAGCAAAAGCATGTTAAACAAAACAAAAGGAGAGAAAGAGATGTATTACGGTTAATGATACCATCTGATACGCATTGTTGTGATACCAACTAATGCCAAATGTTGAATGCTCTAAAAAGACAAATCTTTTTTATTGAAACTTTAGTTCCTCTTCAAATTTTGCAGCTCTACACACCATTTGATTTTACATTTTCAACATAGGGTGAGGAGCCTCCAAACCTGCAAGATAAAACTTTCTTTAGTAACCATTTTCTTTTGGGTCTATGGGGATTAACAATATAAACTTGCTCATTTATCAACCTAACATAGCAAAAGTATGCTTTGTGGCCACAATTTCCACAATAAAAGCATTGCCAAATGAATGCTTTCTTTGGCTTTTATATAGAACATGAGTGAGGTGGCTTCCTAAAAGGTTGGTGCCTAAAACATGAAGGAACCTTTGCATTCTTGACATGCTTAGTTCCATAAATAAAGAGATGATTTGCTTTTGGCCTTTGAGAGTGAGGGTGAGTGCAACTATGATTATCCAAATGTGATTTAGATGAAGAAGAGAGAACTCTAGCTTTGGTAATAGCTCTAATAAATTTTGGCTTAGTAGTGGAAGGTTTAGAATGATTAAAGCCTTAGTCATGCCTATCTCTTGAAGTCTTTTGAGAGCCCAAAATAAGATCAAGTTTCTTTTTTTGCTTTTGTAAAATAGGCAAGTGAATCCTTCAAAGTTAGAATCTCTTTCTTAAGACTCTCATTTTGAGAGGATAACATTTCATAAAATTTCTTTTCTTGGTTTAAAGCTTAAAACTTTTCTTTAGTTCCACCAATTCAGTTTTCAATATTTTGTTTCTTTCAAAACTTTTATCAAGATCATTGTCTATGGATTTTAGGGCTTCAATAAGATTTTCAATAGTAAAAATGTCTTCTAACTCTTGATCATCCTTATATAAATCATTATCAAAAGACTTAAGGCATACCTATTTTGAAGAGCTCTCTTCCAAGGCCATGAGGCAGGGATTGGTTCTCTCTTTTATTCCAATCCTTGGTTCCTCTTCATCCTCACTTGGTTCAAATGCACTAGGGTCATCCTAAGTGGCTCTATAGGCTTTCTTCTTCTTCTTGTGTTTCTTCTAAGCTCTGGCTTTTGGGCAATCTGCTTTCATGTGACCAAACCTTTTCACATCTATAGCATTTAACTTGCTCAAGCTTGCCTTTGCCCTTCTTCTTTAACATTCTTTTCAATTTATTTATTTGGAGGGGTATTTGTTCTTCATCACCATCTGAACTAAGACATTTGGAGGTAGCTTTGAGAGTATTCTAACCTTTTTCTTATTTGTATCCTTAAATATGGGTAGAGCTTTTCTATTCAAGTTCATCTCATAGTCAATGAGATTTCCTAGTAGCTCATCAAGTGGTATGGTCTTTAAGTCCTTTGAGCCCTTGAGCAAGGTGACCTTGCCAAGCCACTCCTTAGGCAAACACTTTAAAACTTTCTTCACAAGTTCCTCATTAGTGAATGATTTCCTAAGAGCTTTCATTTATCTAATAATCTCAATGAACCAATCATACATTCTTAAGATTGTTTCATCAGGCTTCATAAGGAAGGTTTCATATTAACAAATAAGGGTCTTCATCTTATTTTCTTTGACCTGATTTATTTTGTCATGTGTGATCTCCAAGGCCTCCCAAATTTCCTTAACAGTTGTCTTCATGCTCACTTTATTGTACTCACTTCTAGTTAAGGCATAAAAGAGCATGTGGATGGCCTTGTTGTTGTTAGTGACTTGTCTTTTTTCTTTCTCAAACATCTCGTCAATGTGCTTTTCTATTTAAGTCCCATCAGTAAGTGTTTTCATTGGAGTGAATGGACCTTTTTCTATAATTCTCCATAACTCAATGGATTAAGATCTTAGAAAATAATACATTTTATTCTTCCTACATTAATAGTCTATTCCATTGAAGCAGGGAGGTCTCACAATTGATTATCCTTCTGGTCCATACTCATATTGGGCTATCATGATCATATCCCTCTTGCACTTAAGCTTTTAAAAAAGGTTAGGCCTTGATACCAAATGTTGACACTGGATGGCGATATGGTAACAGAAGAGGGGGTGAATTTGGTTGTAAATGAAAACAATCATAAACATAAAGATATAATTTATAGTGGTTTAGTAACGTGCCTACTCCACTCCCCAAGTTTTCACTTAGGCCTTTCTATTTTTTTTCTAGGCTCAAGAATAAAACCTTTCATTTTTTAGGCTAAGTAAGAACCTTCCCTTTTACAGGATCAAGGATAACCTTTCCTTTTATCGGCTCAGGAAGAAATTTACCCTTGGTATTTTTCTAGGCACAATACTAATCTTTTCCACCACTAGCAAGAAAAGATCTAAGCAGTGTTTATGCCTCTCAAATTAGGTAGTTAATACACAATTAGTATTCAAGAAAACCTACTTTTAAAAAGAGTAATGTTAGATTAGGTTAATTTAACATAAGTCATGAACCTCTTTTGATCTTGACAATAGAGATTGATCAATTCTAGTACTTTAATTAAGTGTTGTTTTGCAGATTATAAGTTAGATTTTTTCATTAGAAGTTGGATGGAGTTCAAAGTCTCCAACCTTATAAAGATCACTATAATTTGCGATGTGTGTATGGTAAATCGTTATCACAAATCAATCACAAGAAAGGATAAAGCTAAGACAGAGGAAATTGTGGGCTATCTTGTTGCTGCGAACCAGGCAAAGATTGCCAAGCCTTAGTCACAAAGAAATTCACGGTGAGTGTCGCGTCTAAGTCACGACCGTAACTTTCACAGTGACAAAGGAGGGAACCAAAGCCACAACCATAACATTCTAAGTGTCCCAAGTGTCCATTCAAAGATTAAAAATCACGAGGGCAAAAATTTAATAGTGACTACAACTAAAGGAGTTGAAGTTTCCTCTTCAAATAGAGGAATTAGCTGTGTTAGTCGCGCCCAAGGCATTGTTGTCTTAAGACTGTGACTTTTGAGAGTGGTTAGAACACAACGACTATATTTTCTTAGATGACCAATAGAAAACTGATACGTGGACTAGCCGTTAGATTCAAATGGGGTTTTTTGCTGAAATTTTTAGTTCTTCTATGGAAATTAGAAATTCACAACCGCAAAAAGGTAGTAGCGACTGTGACTGCAGCCTGACAAGCATTTAATACTGAATCTGCCTAGCACATCTTAGAGATTTGTTGATAGTTTTAGTCCATGTCTCTTTAGTGGATATGAGCTATAAATACTCCACCAAATAGATGAAATAGTAAGAGAACTCATTAATTTGTAACCATATTCTTGCTAATTTGCTACTGATTCTTTCAATTCTCATTTATGCTTTTGTGATTATTTGGTATGAGCAATAAACACCATTATAAGAGGTTTTAGTGTGAGCCTTGAAAACACTTGTGAGAGGGTTTAGTGTGAGCCTTAAAAACACTTGTGAGAGGTCTTAGTGTGAGCCTTGAAAACTCTTGTAAGAGGTTTTTGTATGAGCCTAAAAAACACAAGTTGTAAAAGTTTGGTGTGAGCTTAGAAACACCTATTGAGTTGAGTGAAATACCCAATTGTACAGAATTGGGGAGTGGATGTAGGGTTAGTTAACTCCCGAACCATTATAAACACTTGTGTCAATATCCTTCTTCTCGTACTCATCTTCTTAAACACATTAACCCTCTTTTTAATTTTTAAATTAAGCACCAATTCAACCCCCTCTTCTTGGTGCCCTAGGCGAACAAGTGGTATCAGAGCCAAGTCTCACTAAAAACCTTAATTGAGTGAGTAAAGATCATGGCACAAGAAGGAATCCACTCACACCTCAAGCCTTACTTTGATGGAGCTGACTATACTCATTAGAAGTATAGGATGGAGATTTTTCTTGATACGTATGTGATGGACCTTTAGAGCGTTGTGGTTAAAGAATGAAAGCCACCCACCAAAGTAATGGATGAGAGTGAAGAACTCATTCATAAAGAAGAGTGGGTTGAAGCACATAGAGGATCAAATGGCAAGAACAAGAGAGCCATGACAATTCTTCTAAGCTCTCTCTCAATAGAAGAGATTGAAAGAGTACAACATTGCCAAACAACCCATGGGATATGGAAAGCATTAGAAAACTATCACGAAGGCACCAGCTTGATGAAATCCAACAGACTAGAGATGTATATGACAGAGTGGGAGTTGTTCATGATGAAGGAGGATGAGACCATCACCGACATGACCAATAGACTCCAAGCAATCGTTACTAACATGAAAAAGTTTGGTAGGATTCTCACAAATCATGAGGTAAACTCTAAAATTTTAAAGTCTTTACCTCTTGAAAAGTTTAGTGTTAGAGTGTACAATATCCAAGATTCTAATCTGGAAGTAAGGAAGGTGCCAACGGATGTCTTGATAGGCAGACTCTTAACGCATGAGTTAGCCTTAAAGAACAATGAAGAGATGAATGAGGGGCCAGAGAGAAAAATCTGAAAAACATGAAAGGAAAACCTTGGCACTTAAGTCCACTTATAATGAGAAGGAAGTGGAGATTAGTTCAAGAGAAGAAGAAAGTGACAAGGAGGAAGAGGAACTAACAATGCTCTTTAGAAGGACCAAAGAGCTTATTAGAAGAAGCAAGGAAAGAAGAAACTTCAAGAAAGCTATTCCTAATCCTAAAAAGAGATCAACCGAAGTCACTTGTTATGAGTGTGGCAAACAAGGCCACATCAAATATGATTATCCCAAAGTAAAAAAGAAAAAGAAAGGGGACAAAAAGAAGAGAAAAAGCTTCAAAGCCACTTGGGATGATAGCCCAAGCGAGGATGATGAGGACGAAAAGATTGCCAACATATGCTTTATGGCTCAAAAAGACTCTCCTAATAAGGTAATCACTTCATCTCATTCTCATTCAGATTATGATAACTTGGATGACGGAAACGAAGAGCTTTTAGAAGCTCTCACTATAAGATGTGGAAAGTATAAGTCACAAATGAAATCTTACAAAAGGAAATGTTCAAAATTGGAGGATGATTTCAAATCCCTCAATATTCTTGTGAGTGAATTGAGGGCTTCAAATGAAGAACTCAAGAAGGCTATGGAAAATCTTTCTAAATCATCTTCATCATTAGCTTCATTAAGAAAAAAGAATGACCCACTAAAGGGAGAAGTCATTGGGCTTAGAAGCTCTATCTTTAAATTTCATAAGGGTAAGGAAGCTTTGGATACACTCATAGTATCACAAAAGTCTCCCTTGATTAGGCATGATCTAGGTTTCAATGAAGCCTTAACCTCTACATCTACACTCACTAAGTTCATTAGAGCCTCAACACCTCAAACTTTAAGCAATGAGGTTGTTGGTAAGAAAAGTGCCTAAAGCACTAAACCCCCAATGCCTAAGGACAAAGGGAAAACACAACATGGCTCAAGGCCTACTTCAAGTAAAGACAATCATGCTTATATGTATAATAAGAAGCATGTTAATGTCAATACAAGCAAAAAATTCACATCTACACCCATACATGCATGCTCATGTTCTCACATACATAACCAAAGTATGAGAAGGCCTCCTCCTCATTCTAAGAATGTGCATAGGAGAAAGACTCACAAGTCTAAACTTCAATGTCATTATTGCATGAGGTATGGACATATTAATATTTATTACTACATTAGGAAGGTTTACCTCAAATTGGAGGACCTTTCAATACCTGATCCCCTAGGACCCAAGTATGCTTGGGTACCAAAGAAGAGATGATTTATTTATATTGTGTAGGGATGTTTGGCAGCCACCAATGAATCAAATGATTGACATGTGGATAGTGGATGCTTAAAGCACATGACGGGCAATAGGAAGCTATTTATAGCCTTGAAAGTAAAAGAAGGTAGTAATGTCACATTTGGTAATAATGCCAAAGGTAAGGTAATTAGTATTAAAACCATTGGTAAGAATGGCTGCTCTTGAATTAATAATGTTTTGCTAGTTTAATTAGTATTAATAATGTTTTGAATTAATAATTTGTTAAGTGTAAGTCAATTATGTGACAAAGGTAATAAAGTCACATTTGACCCTAGAGAATGTGCAAGTTACCACGTTAGTGGATAAAAGGGTTGTTTTTAAGGGTGAAAGGAAAGGCAATATCTACTCAGTTGACTTAGACAATTTGGCTAATCAATCTTTTAAGTGTCTTATATCTCTTAGTAATGAAGCTTGGCTACGGTATAAAATACTTGGACATGTTAACATGAAACTCTTACAAAGCTTATCTAAAGGAAAACTAGTGGAAGGTCTTCCCAAGCTAAGTTTCTCAAAAGATAAGACGTAGTCCTTACTAAATGGGGAAGCAACATCAAACCTCCTTCAAAGCTAAAAATGTTGTAAGTTCATCTAGACCCCTTCAACTAATTCATATGGACTTGATAGGACCTACTAGGAGTGCTAGCTTAGGTGGAAAATATTATGCACTAGTCCTAGTTAATGATTATTCTAGGTTTACTTGGGTATCCTTTCTAGCTCATAAGTATGATACCTTTGAAGCTTTCAAAAGTTTTGTAAAAAGAATTCAAAATGAAAAGGGTTACTTCATATCTTCCATAAGAAGTGACCATGGAAAGGAATTTCAAAATGAAGCTTTTGAATCTTATTGTTTAGAGAATGGAATTTTCCATAATTTTTTAACCCCTAGAACACTACAACAAAATGGTGTTGTAGAGAGGAAAAATAGAACACTAGTAGAAATGGCTAGAACTATGATCAATAAGTATTCTTTACCAAATTACTTTTGGGTTGAAGCCATTAATACTTCGTGTTATATTGCAAATAGAGTTTTCAAATGACCCAGTCTCAATAAAACATCTTATGAGCTATGGAATGGTAGAAAACCCAAGATATCATACATAAGAATATTTGGATGCAAGTGCTACTTATTAAACACTAAGGATAATCTTGGGAAATTTGACTCAAAAACTAATTAAGGGATATTTTTAGGTTATTCCACCTCTAGCAAGGCCTATAAAGTCTTTAACAAAAGTTCTATGGTTGTTGAAGCATTTATGAATGTTGTTTTTGATGAATCTAGTAAACTTGATCTTGGGAAAGGTTCTTTTATTGATGATCTTACAAATGACTTTGAAAAACTGGAATTGGACCACACTACAAGAGAGGAAGATAAAGACAAAGATAAAGGTGAATTACCAAGAGTAGATAAGGAACCACAACATCAACAAGAAGCGTTGCCAAGTCAAGTTCTACACAAGGATTGGAGATTCTCCAAGCATCACCCCAAAGACTTAATTATTAGTGATACCTCAAAGAGTGTAAGTACTAGATCTCAACTTAATCTTTTAAATAATAACCTTGCCTTTGTTTCTCAATTTGAGCCAAAATCAATTGATGAGACTCTTGATGATGAAAGTTGGGTGATTGCTATGCAAGAGGAACTCAACCAATTTGAGAAAAATAAGGTATGAGAACTTGTCCCTAGGCCTTAGGAACATCCAGTTATAGGTTACAAATAGGTGTTTAGGAACAAGTTAGATGAGCTAGGTTTCATAAGTAGGAATAAAGCTAGATTGGTTGCTAAGGGTTACAACCAAAAGGAAGGAATAGACTATGATGAAACTTTTACCCCCGTTGCAAGGTTAGAGGCCATTAGGATTCTTTTAGCCTATGCATGTCATTTGAATTTTAAACTCTTTGAAATGGATGCAAAGTGCTTTTTTAAATAGAATCATTGATGAGGAAGTTTATGTTGAACAACCTCCCGATTTTGAATCTCATAGTTTTCCAAATTATGTTTTTAAATTAAATAGAGCCTTATATGAGTTGAAACAAGCTCCAAGAGCTTGGTATGAAAGACTTAGTTCTTTTTTTTTTTTTTGAAAAATGATTTTGAAAAGGGAAAGGTGGACACAACTTTATTTGTAAAAAGGCACAAATATAATACACTAATAGTATAAATTTATGTTGATGATATCATTTTTGGTGCTACTAATGAATCTTTTTGTGAAGATTTTGCTAAGTGTATGACTAGGGAATTCAAGATGAGCATGATGGGAGAGCTCAAGTTTTTCCTTGGTCTACAAATCAAGCAAACCCAAAAAAGGATCTTTATCAACCAAGCCAAATACACAAAGGATATAATCAAGAAATTTGGCATGGATGGATGCAAAGTAGCAAAAACACCCATGAGTGGTACCATCAAACTGGACAAGGATGAATCGGGTAAGACAATTGATGAAAAGAGATATCGAGGTATAATCGATTCTCTACTTTATATTACTGCTTCTAAACTTGATATTATGTTTAGTGTATGTATGTGTGCTAGATTTCAATCTTGTCCCAAGGAATCACATTTAAATGCTGTCAAAAGTATTTTTAAATATTTGCATGGCACCTTACACTTAGGTCTATGGTATCCTAGAGAGTAATCTTTTATACTCATAGGTTACTCGGATGCGGATTACGCTAGTAGTCTATTAGATAGAAAAAGTACTTCTGGAACTTGCCAATTTATATGAAAATGTTGAGTGTCTTGGTTTAGCAAGAAGTAAGTTTCAGTTGCTTTATCCACCGTTGAAGCTTAGTATGTAGTTGCGGGTTGTTGTTGCACCCAAGTGTTATGGATGAAACAACAATTAAAAGACTATGGAAAATATGTTGATCACATTCCTATCAAATGTGACAACACTAGTGCGATTAATCTCTTTAAAAATCCCATCCAACACTCTAGGAGTAAACACATAGATATTAGACATCACTTTCTTAGAGATCATGTCCAAAATAGTGATGTTGTGTTAGAATTTATAGACACAACTCATCAACTTGTGGATATGTTCACTAAACTTCTAAATGAAGAAAGGTTAAACTTCATTAAGAGAGAATTGGGAATGCTTGATGGAAACTCCCTAGAGTGAAAAGTTCGATCTTTTGTTTGATTGTTATGTGTATTGGTTGTATGTGATATTAATCATTGGATGTCATAATTTTAATTGCAATTGTGCTTTTTTATATCAAATTGCATAAATGAAGCATCAATATATTAATGTAGATCATCACTTTAATTGTCAAATCTTACTTTTTGATCATTATCTTTCTTTCCTTCTAATTTGTGGTCGTTATCCTTGACTTTTGATCGTGAATTAAAGGTTCATCTCATATGGCTGGCAAACGTCAATTTACAGTCGCGACTTTTACTCTCCACCGCGAGTTCAATCAAATTTTCAAAATTATGATCGTTGGATGCACTGATTCCTGAGGATTTTTTATCTGTTACTCATATTTTTCAGAATTAGCGGTCGCGACTATGTATTTAGTGGTCGCAAATTCTAGTAACTGACACACAATTAAGTGATTGACTACTAACCATTTCCAACTCTTCATCACTCCAATTCTAGCCATTTCTAGCTGTTTTCACACCCTTTAAATGGTATATAAACCCCCTTAAATAATGATTCTTATCACTTTATCCTACTCCAAATCAATTCTCTCTTTCCAAACTCTCTACATTCTCAAAATCTCTCTAGCTTCTCATATGGCTCTCAAGAAAATTTTCAGGGCAGAAAAGGGCATGGTTGTGGCTCAACCATCTGCATTTCCAGCACTTCATCTAATGAAGGGCATCATAAAGAAGGAGAATGAGTGCTTTAAAGCAAACTCCTCAAAAATCATCCTCCCCAATAAAATCCCTTATACATTTCTATTGGAGACTCTTTGAATCAACGTAGAAATACGTGCATTCATATCGAACTTGGGTTGGAATGAGTTTATCTTTTAGGATAAACCTGATTATGAAGAAGTCGTTAGGGAATTCATGTGTATGGTTCAACTAAATCGCAAAGCAGAATCATGAGCCGGATAATACGGGTTAGTATTTTGCGCTTTCGAGGATCGATACTTTATTACTTTTGAACAATTATCCACCCTCTTCAACCTTCAAGTTGGAGAACATATCATTTTCATTATCTCTACTCTTGACATAATCTATTTTGAGTTTTGGTTAGAAATTTCAATCAAAACCAAACACGACCCAAAAACTTCCCTAGCCAAATACATAAAAACCCTACCCCTTTGGATACTCCATCGTATCATCACCTTTTTCCATCAATGCTAGAGGTGATGGTAACGAGAAAGTGTCTCAAAAGCATTTGGCATTTCTTTTCTGCCTTGTCAAAAGCAAACCCATCTAGACCAGTCGGTATCTTGTAGATCAATTGATCTACATGAACACCAAACCAAAAAGCCAATTCCTTCTTCCATCACATGTAACAATAATCTACCGCTTTGTTGGAGCTCTTGATGAGGAGAATGAAAAATTCCTCACCAAGAAACTCCTTCCTTCTAAAAAATTCCTTGACCTCATCTACATAATAAATGCCAAAGCCATACACCCAAATACATATGCATATACCCTAGTTGCCTTTGGGCTAAAAAGATGGAGACATCTCAAGCCTCCAAAAGGAAGAGGCTCATCATTGAAAAAGGCAACCTACCAGTCCCTCCTCCTCAACCAAAACCAAAAACCAAACTATCTTTTACCACCATCAACCGCAAGTTAGACAAGATGATGAGAATGATGAAGAGGAGATTCCTTCTCATTTCTCACCTTCATAGCGATATGGTCGATTTGTAAGAGAAAATGGATATTCCTCTTTGCCATCATTCAGATTTTGCTGAGTATAAGGACACCCCTGAAGAGGAAGGCAATAAAGAAGTTGAGGAAGGCGATGAAGCTGAAGGTGGAGGCAACGATGACAAGGAAGACGTCTATAGAGATGATGGTGACTCTCCAATCTTCTAGAATAGGATTTCTTTGTATTTTCTTTTTGTTTTACTTATGTAAAGTTGTTGATCCCATAGCTTGCTTATAAGTAAATAAAAGTGTTTATTTTAAAAATTCTTTGTCTTATGTGATTGATTGAATTTACTTTTATGATTGCAATTCTTATTAATTTTGCTCCTTATGAACACTTATCTATTTGTTATGCATTTTTTTCCTTTTATGAACCCTCTTTTTGATCTTGCCAAAGGGGGAGAGAAAGAATCAAGAAAAAAGTTAAGGGGGAGAGAAAAGAATTTAATAGAAAATAACATAAGTTGAGGGGGAGCTTTATAGTCATTCTTAGCAATTTCATTTTGATTGGTTGAATGTCATATTTAGAAAATTTCATTTTGATCTTTATTTAAAAACTCATTCATTGAATCATTCACAATTCCAACTTCACAACTTCAAAACTCATGCATTTATTTTCCCTTAGGATCAATCTAAGTTGTCAAAATAAAAAAGAAGGAGATTGTTGGACTAAGTTGATTTAATTTAAGTCATGAACATCTTTTGATCTTGACAATAGAGATTGATCAATTCTAATACTTTCATTAAATGTTGTTTTGCAGATTATAAGTTAGATTTTTTTCATTGGAAGTTGGATGGAGTTCAAAATCTCCAACCTTGTAAAGATCACTCTAATTTCAGTGTGTGTATGGTAAATCATGACCACGAATCAATCACAAGAAGGATGAAGCTAGGACAAAAGAAATTGTGGCTATCTCGCTGTCGTGAACCAGGCAAAGATTGCCAAGCTTAATCACAGAGAAATTTATCATGAGTGTTACATCTAAGTTGCGACCATCACTTTCATAATGACAAAGGAGGGAACCAAAGCCACAACTATAACATGCCAAGTGTCCCAAGTGTTCGTTCAAAGATCAAAATTTGCAAGGGCAAAAATTCAATAGCGACCCCGACTCAAGGAGTTAAAGTTTCCTCTTCAAATAGTGACCCTGCCACAACTATTACATGTTCTCTAAACACTCTTCTCTTACCATTCACAATAATTATTTCATTCTTCCTTGCATCTTGCATATCATATTCATGCATTGCATTCTTAAACTGTTATGGTTGATGGCTTAACTTAGATGGATGTACCTAAATGGATAAATGGAAAAATTGGCTAATAAAGGTAAGGTATAAAATTGAATCAAAGATTACTTAAAGGTCGAAGCCTAATATCTGAATGACTTAAGGGTGTCTAACTATGAGTGCCTTAATTTCACTATTGTGTTTGAACAAGTGAAATCTTGCTTATGACTTTAACCTTTTATTGACTATTCTGGGTTGAAAGGATGGAGGTTATATATTAATACAACCCCTATTTATGGTATGTTCTTAGGATCATCGGGGGACCTTTTAGGAAGGTCGCACAAGGTTTGAAGACCTTATGGAGACTTAGATGATTAATAGGGACTATAGCGGGATGACATTTTGATATCACCCTTAAGTCTAAATGGAGTTGCCACTTGATTTTGGTCAGTATAAAATTATGGGTAAGGATGGATTTTGAGCATAATAAGTCAATTAGAAGGCTCAATTCATCTTTATCCCATCAAAAATCAAGTTTAGGAACTGGGTATGACACGAGAAAGAGGTTGGGCACCCCTAAACCAATTAAATTTAGGGATCCAACTTTCACATATCTTTGGTTCACAATTACAATTTTAGCCATATTATTAATTAGTCCATTTAAATGGTCCTAAAATATTCATCTAGTGCATCTCAAATCATCCATAGTATTAATTATTAGAAGCATTCACTATAGGAGGGAAGTACATATATCATCACAAATGGGGTTTAGCATGCATAGACATAATACAATATGATAATAAAATGCTTCTCAACTTGCCAAAAGAAATACATGTTAGTGCCAAACCATAATCAAAATAAAGTCTAAACAACCTTAAAGTCTTATGAAACCAACAATCAAAGTAATGATTCTCTATAATATCTAAAAGGATAATAAACATACCCCACCATATTCATGCATTACAATAATACCAAGATATAAGTTAGGGAACTTAAACAAGCATCTCATTCATATAGTAATAATGGAAAATTGCATACAAAATGGTAATATTAACATATAATACATGGAATGGGTAAAATGCATACGGAGGATAAAAGATAGGCCTTGGGCAAGGATTTTGATTGCCAACATTAGGGTCATAGGATCATTGAATCCTCTCTCAATAATGCTCTAAAGAAGCTATTCATGTTAAGGGCATCTTTAAAATACCTCTAGCTACTAATAAAAACTAAGATGTCAAAGAGGGTGAAAGGAAATCTAACGAAACTCATATAAGGTCATGAACCCACATAATCAATCAATTATAAAGAGAGAGAGAGAGAGAGATATATATATATATATATATATATAGAGGGTCCTAGGCCGCCAAACCATTTCTCCTTTAGCAGAAGTCACCAAATCAAATGGGGGAAACATGGATATAATAAGTAGCTAGCCATCCTCTCCTAATGGTGAGCAAATGAAAGTATAAAAAGCTTAAAGAAACTAGCACATAAATGCATTAAAATAAGGTGGAATATTCATGGGGATGGCCATCCTTATCGTCATCATGTTCTTTAAGGCACAAACATAAACACTCAAGAGAGGTGAAAGAAGAAACATGGAGTATGGATGTTAGAAACATTAAAACTTGCCCCCTTTTTTTTCTTGATCCTTGCTGCTCTATTAAAAGAATATGGATCTTAAGTCTTAGGAGTTATCCATTCCTATTATCAGAGCTCACAAGAAACCTATAAAACCATAAAAACCCAATGAAAAAGCAAATAGAGAATAAGGTAAGAAAACTACTAGTTGCAGACAAAGATGGTTGTATAGACCAACTAGTGGTTTGTATAGCCATGCTAGTGGTTTGTACAGACATCTGGCACTGCAATTTTAAAAAAACAATGCAAGAAAAAAAGATAAAAAAGGAGAAGAAAAAAGAGATCTTAAGTCTTGGATGCCCTTTTTAGTGTTCCTTGCCTTCAGAGACACTATAATAAGTGAATGTCAAAAGGCTTTACGAATGGGTCTAGGAAAGAAATAAGGCATGAGGAAAAAAAGAATGGTAATTGAAGTTATGTGGGTTGCCTTCGTATGTTTGATAACCGAACTTGAGTTTTGATGATCAAACTTACAGTTTAGCAATGATGAAAAATGGCAATAAAAGATTTTGGTACCATGTTTGAATATTAAAATTCAATATTGTGAGACTTTTAGAAGGTAAAAAAAAAAATCTCTTATTTCATCTAATATTTTTCCATCTTCAGAAATACACTTCCCTTATTCTTAACCTCTCCAAGGCTTTAGCCCAAACCCTTGAAACCATTATTAGACACCTAAAAACATAAGACTTCTCTTTCAATACTAATACTATAGTTAATTTGCAAAAGGATTTAATGGTCACTCATCGTCTCTCCTAGCACCATTATTAGAGATTTCATTTTCCCTCCTTTCAAACAAATAAGTTATCATTCTAAACCTTTTTTGGATCATTCTCTTGGCTTGATTTAGATTAAAATTCAATCTTCCTTTTGAATGGATGTTGTTGAATTTATATGTGACTTTTTGGTGGGTTATCTTGAAGATAACTCAAGCCACTATTTGATCTTATCCTTTCTTAAGGAAATTTAAATGTCTTTGATCAATTTTGAGATATTTTATCTTACCCAAAGTGTCGGTGTTATTAGATGATTACGTAGTTGGGTTAGAGAGTTATCTTGATGATAGTTTGACTAACCCTCGAGGTTGTTGACTTTGAAGGAATTTATAATATTAATGATGTTATTTGAAAGTTGTTTTGAAGTAAACTTTTTACTCTAAAAGGTTAGGGTTTTCTCTATAGTTGAATGACTTATGGTTAAAACTAAGGTTTATGACTGTAATTGTAGGTATTAATGAGAGTTATTTGGATGATAATGGATTTTTCTTAGAAACTAGTATGATGAATTGATTATTATAATATGTATATATGTATGATTCAGACTTACCATAAGAATAGAAAGGAGTTTAAGAATTCTTGAAAGGCCTTAAGAAACAATATTTTGGGAAATTGTTAAGTGTAAGTAAATAACTTTTGTTATATATCTCTTGAAATTTATTTTAATTAAGTTACATGTTCATGCACCATGAACAAATGTAATTTAAATACTGTAAATATATGTGTATATGTTCTTCATTGCATTATTAGTTATAAGTTTGCATATTTTGTATATGATAGGATGTGTTTGATAGTTCAAAAGTGATTTAGTGAGACCTTCAAGAAAATAAAAGTAATGATATGAAATGTAATGTTTATAATGTACCCATACATTGGGTTCCAATCTAATGATGTTTATGTCACGAATTAGGATGGTATATGTAAAAAGGGTTATATAGCTCCTGTATAGTTTGACCACAAAAGCCTTAAGAAGTTCAGGCATAAGGACCTTATATATAGCTCCTCCATAGTTTAATTGTAGTAGAAAGGAAGCCATTAGACTTTTTAAAGCTTAGGATTTGTTGTGATAAGTAGGGGATTTACTAATGATTTGAGATACCTATGTTCAAAAAGTTTTATGTTATGATATGATGTTGCATATGCATTTTTCTATTAGCATAAACATGTTGTACTAGGATGTATGATAAATATTATTTATTCACTAAGTATGAAAAACTCACTCTAAACTAATTAATAATTACAAGTTACAGAAGCTGCTACAAGAAGGTTAAAGTTATGTATGTTATTGTCATAGGTAAAATCTCACTTGGAATATGTAAATTTCAGGTGTTGAATTATGATATGATAAGATGTAATCATGTTATTGAACTTATGGATTTAGGATGTATTATTTTAGAATTTTAATGTTTAAAGCTAAAGTTATCCATACTTTGTTTAGTTGGAATAGTTGATAATTATAAGCTTTGAATCATGAATAATTGATGCAAATGTTTTCTTTGAGTAAAGATTTGTGAATGATGAATTATTTGGGAAGATGAAGAGATAACCAAATCAAAAGTTGAAATTGTTTTTTATTAAGGACTGCTTTATGAAATAAAAATGAAATGTTTATGAAAGTAAGGAAATATGTTGGATGGAAGAACTTAGTGAGTAACATTATTCAAGTAAAAGAAAAAGTATCTTAGAAACAAAGAATGTTCTAGATGAGATTTTCCCTTCTATTCGAGATGCGATTTCAAGTTTAGGCTTTGATATGGCATTATAAATGCAAGGTAGGAAGCTTTTAGATATGAAGAAATGATGCATTATTTATGGATTTATGTTACAGTAGTTGTATATGAAAATAGTCCATATTTTAGTTGTCACCATGTCAATGATTAGAATTGCTATGAGATTTGATGGTCTTAAGCCTCTTCAGTCCTAGTGCACTACGACCGAATTTTGAGTCATGACATTAACTAGGTATGGTTCCCATCATAGTTTGATCATTATGTACTACGATAAGTAAATTGCAATTACATGCAATGATATCAAGAAGATCCTTAAGCGTGGTCACATCATTATTCCTCCCAAGCTATTTAGGGCTTCAACAAACTTGTAACTAAAAAGGACATTTATTCGCACATAGTAATTAATTTCAAGAATAGGATCAAACACTCTGGCAATCAAATAAGGGACTCAAATTCATGCATACAAGACAACAAAGGTGTATAGATATCAAACTCACCTTACTAGAATATTAAAGTGACTATGTTTAAGATATTGTTCAATACCCACAATAACCAGTACATATCAAACACCTCAACAATAACACAATTACTTTAGTAACATAGAGCATTACGATCAACACACAAATGGAGCATTAACATGGTTGTCACTGCAGTAAAGGCCAAGTTACTAAGTGAAACCTTATTTCTTAAGCATCTTCCTAACCCTCAACACCAGCTCTAGATTGGAAACTGCACCATCTGTCTCAGCAATTATAGTTTGAAGTGCATTGCTAAGAGCTCCATAAGCTTCACTAGAATTTCTTGAAGGACAAGCATCAGCGGATGTCTGGTCCGTCTGGCAGCCACTAATTAAAATCCCTTCATCTAGTAGTGACATCTTGTTTGCTCCAGCAAAAGCCTTTTGCTTGTTACCTATTTCAGTTTCCAAGGCAGGCTTTACATATCCCTCATCATTCTCCTCCAGCTTCTGTTTGAGAAACTCCTGGGCAAGACTCTCGATCATCCCTAAGAATCCACCTTCACTTTCTCCATGACCATGTTGGAGTTTACTCATAAGAACCTTTATGAAATTCTTCACTTTAGGACTATCATCTTCTCCAAAGATATCAAAAAGGGTTGGTCATAGCTTCCCAACATCAATGTTAGTGTTGCTTGTTTTTTGCTTCAGTATTTCTATAAGAGTTGACAGAGGCAGAGATCTACTCTTCATATAAATATTCTCACCATAGCCATCTTCTATTTCCCTGTCATCAAAATTTTCCTCATCCTTAGGGTGGTGGCAGTGCAATCTAGAGGGGAGATGAATTCCACGAGATTCAAATGCATCTTGAACAGTCTGTTGCATAGAGAAGGTGATGATATGATGAAGAAGCCAGTTGGGAAGGTTCAGATATATTTGGCTAAAGAGGTTTTAGGTCGTGTTTTGTCTCGATAGAAATTTCAAACCAAAACTTAGAATATATAATATCGAGTGCAGAAATGATGAATGGAATATCATCCCCCATTTGAATATTGAAGAGATTAAAGAGTTGTTCAAAGGTAATAAAAAATTGATCCCCAAAAGCCCTAAATATCAACCCACATTGATCTGCACGCAATTCGGCTCTTCGACTCAAGGTCATGGAGTACATGAATTCCTGCACTATTTCTTCGTAGTTGGGCTTGTCTCAAAAGATGAACTCATTCTAGCCAAGATTGGAGAGGCAAGTATGGATTTCATCCTTTATTTTAAGGGATTCAAGGAGAAATGTTAAGGGAATCTTATTTGGTTGGATGATTTTAGAAGAATTGGTTTTGTAGTAGTCCTTTTCTTCCTTGGTGATCCCTTTCATAATGTGTAAATAGGCTAAGAAAAGGTTTAAATAGGCTAAGAAAAGGTGTAAAAATAGTAACAAATAGTAAAAAATGCATTTAATGAGGGGATGCCATCGGTTGGTAGTCAAATCAATCAATGCTTGATAGTTACTCAAATTCACGATCACGAACTGCAAGTCGTGACTACAATTACTAAAAAATTCCATGACAACCAATAGGATCAATGGTCAAAACTTTTGAATTTTGGAAAAATTCTTGGTGAAGATAGAAAATAGCGATCGTAAAATGATGGGTGATAGACGGATTGACAAATACCTGTAAATTGCAGCCGTGAAACAAAAAGTAGCAACTGCGAATTACAAGGTAAGAAAAGTAAACATGAAAAGATAAGATTTGACCACCTAAGTTGTGATCCACTAAATATATTGATGCTTAATTCATGCAAATTGGCATAAAGAAGCATACTTGCATAAATAATTAAGAATCCAATGAAGTATACTACATATTCATCACATATAATGTAACATCCCTAGTCACATTCATTAGCATTAGCACATGAGCATATGCATTAGATAAATAATCATTTAGAAGTATCATTGCATTTGGGGACATTGGAACATATATGTAGTGTTTGTATAGTTGTATGGCAAATTGTTTTATGTTGTGTGCATGTTATAATATCATAAATAATGG
>CATIWR010244223.1:0-17147 GCA_949677035.1 Omphalea diandra | reverse complement strand
AACTCCTTTGGATACTCCACCATATCATCACCTTTTTCGTAAATGCAAGAGGTGATGGTAATGAGAAAGTGTCCCAAAAAGACTTGGCATTTCTTTTTTGCCTTGTCAAAAATAAACCAATCTAAACTGGTCGATACCTTGTGGATCAATTGATTCACATGAGTACCAAACCCAAGGGCCAATTTTTGCTACCTTTACATATCACAACCATTTACTGATTTGTAGGAGCACTTGATGAGGAAAATGAAAAATTCCTCACCAAGAAACTTCTACCTTCATAAAACTTCCTAGATATCATCTACCTTATCAACGCCAAGGCTATTCATTTGGACACCTATGCATATACCTTAGGTGCAGTTGTAGCAAAGAAAATGGAGACTTCACAAGCTTCCAAAAGGAAGAGACTAGCAATTGAAGAAGGAGCTCCATCCATCCCTCCTCAACCTAAGCCTAAGGCTAAACTCTCACTTGCAACCATCAACAACAAGCTTGACAATTTGATAAGGATGATGAAAAGGAGACTTTTGTTCCTATCTCATCTTCACAGTGATATGGTTGATTTATAAGAAAAGTTGGGAGTCCCACCTTGCCATCTTCCGAACTTCATAGAGTTTGAAGACACTCATGAAAAAGAAGGCAATGATGAAGTGGAGGATGGAGATAGGCTGAAGGTGAAGATTTGGGTGAAGATGAATACCTTTTTGGAGGTGATTCTCCTACTTTCTAAATTAGGGATCTTTTGTACTTTCTTTAAGTTTTCACTTGTAAAAAAAGTGATCCCACACAACTTGTTTCCAAGTTTATATATATAAAAAGTGTTTTTTTTCAATTCATTGTCTTATGTGATTGATGAACTTTATCTTCATGTTTTGCATTCTTATTTTGCTCCTTTTATACACCTATGTTTGTTTTCTTTTCCCTTATGCACCCTCTTTTTTATCTTGCCAAAAGGGGAGGGATAGTAAGAATCTAAGGGGAAGAAAATAATATCTTGCAAATTATAGCATAAGTTGAGGGGGAGTATTATACCATCATACTTAGGATTTTTTTTTAGAAATTTTACTTTGAGTGATTGAATGTCATACTTGAGAATTTCACCTTAAGTATTCATTGAACCATACTCCACTCCAACTTAATATTTCTGCATTATTTTCCATTTTGGATCAATCTAAGTTGTCAAAATCAAAAAGGGAGAGATTGTTGGACTAGGATGGTTAATCCTAAAGTCTTAAACCTCTTTTGATCATGACAAAGGACATTGATCAATTCTAATGGTTCAATTAAGTGTTGTTTTGTAGTTTTTAGTTAGTCTCTAAATTTGAAGTTGGATGAAGTCCATAATCTCTAAAGAAAGCAAAGTGTCTCCTAATTCACGACCGCAACATTATAAATCACGACCGCGAACTAGACTACGGGAGGTTGAAAAATTGGACAAGCAAATTCGCAGGCCACTTCTCTATTACGACCAATTGAAAGATTGGAGAACTAAAGTCACTGACAAATTCGCAGTGTGTGTCACGCCTCAGTCGCACTCACGAATTTTGAAGTAACTCAAAAGGGAATCAAGTCCAGAACCACAACATGACAAATGTCCTAGGTGACCATTGGAAGACAAAAATCGTGATGCCAACTTGTGGGTAGCCACCGTGAATCATGAAGAAGAAGATGAACATTTTGACAAACGAATTTGTGTCTTAAGTCATGTCCTGTATAAGAAAAATTACGACCGCTACTTTTATGAACAGGTGAAAGATAATGACTGGCGAACCAATGAGAAGATGACATGTGGACTAGTCGTTAGACATAACCAGGCATTTTCGCCACATTTTTGGGCTCTCGTATGGAAAATTGGAAATTCGCAATCGCAAAAGAGTAGTAGCGACCGCGAATAAAGCCTGACAAGCATTTAATGCAGAATTTGTCAAGCATACTTTAGAGATTTGCTACTAGTTTTATTGCAATGTCTTTTTGGTGGGTAGAGGCTATAAATACCTCACCAAACAGATGTAAATGCAAGAGAATTCATTAATTTGTAACCCAAACTCTTACAATTTTGCTACTCAACCTTTTCTCTTATTTAAGTGATTGTTTGGTGTAAGCATAAACACCATTTGTAAAGGTTGTAGTGTGAGCCTATAAAAACACTAAAAAAGGTTGTTGTGTGAGCCTTATAAAAACACAAGTGTAAAGGTTATTGTGTGAGCCTTGAAAACACAAGTGTAAATGTTAAGTGTGAGCTTAGAAACACCACTTGGAGATAGTGGAACACCCAATTGCAGAGAATTGGGGAGTGGACACAAGGTCGATTATACTGGAACCACTATAAATCTTAATTCTTGTTTTAATTTTTATACACCAATTCAATCCCCCCCCTTCTTCGTGCCTAAGGCCAACAGGTTGCAAATGCTACATTCTAAATACCAACGACAACCTTGGAAAAATTTGCTTCAAAAATCAATAAAGGTATTTTTCTTGGCTATTCCACCATTAGCAAAGCCTATAGAGTCTTTAACAAGAAGACTATGGTGGTTAAAGAGTCTATGAATGTTGTATTTGATAAGTCTAGCGAACTTGATCTTGAGATATGTACTCTTATTAATTACTTGTAGTTGACTTTGAAAACTTAGAGCTCAACTCCATTCCTAAGGAAAATGTGATTGATATTGAACATCATGAGCCACATCAAGAGGTGGAGCAAGCTCAACTCCAATAAAAGGAAAACCATATTTAAGGACTCCACAAAGATTAGAGATACTCCAAGGATCACCTAAAAGATCTTATCATTAGTGAGACATCCAAGCGAGTACGTGCTAAAGCTAAATTATATGTTTTAGATAATAATCTTGCTTTTATTTTTCAAATTGAGCCAAAGTTAATTAATGAGGCTCTTAATGATGAGAGTTGGGTGATTGCTATGCAAGAGGAACTTAACCAATTTGAAAGAAACAAAGTTTGGGAACTTGTTCCCAGGCATAAGGAACACCCAGTTGTAGGTTGCAAATGGATGTTTAGGAATAAGTTAGATGAGCAAGGTTTCATCACAAAAAACAAAGCTAAATTGGCAGCCAATGGTTATAACCAAGAAGAAGGCATTGATTATGATGAAACCTTTGCCCTTATAACAAGATTAGAGGCCATTAGAATTCTTTTAGAATTTACATGTCACATGAATTTCAAAATTTTTCAAATGGATGTGAAGAGTGCATTCTTAAATGGTTCGTTGAGGAGAAATTTTATGTTGAACAACCTTTATTTTTTAGTCTCATATTTTCCCAAATCATGTTTTTAAATTAACTAAAGCCTTATATGGTTTGAAACAAGTCCCTAAAACTTGGTATGAAAGGCTTAGTTCATTTCTTTTACAAAATGATTTTCAAAAAGGCAAGGTTGACACAATTTTATTTGTGAAAAACCATAACACGGATACACTCATTGTGCAAATATATGTTGATGATATTATATTAGTGCTACTAATGAATCTCTTTGTGAGGAATTTGGTAAGTGTATGAATAGGGAATTTGAGATGAGCATGATAGGTGAACTCAAGTTTTTTCTTAGTCTTGAAATCAAACAAACCAAAGAGGGCATCTTTATCAACTAAGCCAAGTACATAAAGGATCTACTCAAAAGGTTTGGCATGGATGGATGTAAGGTAGCTAAGACTCCAATGAGTGTTACTATTAAACTAGACAAGGATGAATCAATTAAGCCTATTGATGAAAAAAAGTATAGAGGTATGATTGGTTCTCTCCTCTATCTTATCGCTTTTATACCTAATATCATGTTTAATGTTTTCTTGTGTCCTAATTTTCAATCTTGGCCTAAGAAATCACTCTTACATGTTGGTAAAAGAATATTAAAGTATTTGCATAGCACTTTACATTTAGGACTTTGGTATCCTAGGAATTCATCCTTTAGTCTTCTTGGAAATTTGGATGTGGATTTGTACCAATAGTATGATGAATATGAAGAGCATTTTCGAAACTTATCAATTTATTGGTGAATATTTAGTTTTTTTGGTTTAATAAGAAGCAAGTTTTGATTGTCTTATCCACCGTTGAGGATAAATATGTGGCAGCAGGTTGTTATTGCACCTAAGTTCTATGGATAAAGCAATAACTCAATGATTATGGCAAACATATTCATTACAGTCCCATTAAATGTGATAACACAAGTGCTATAAATCTTTTTAAAAATCCCATCCAACATTCAAGAAGCAAGCATGTTGATGATAAACATCATTTTCTTAGAGATCATGTCCAAAATGGCAATGTGGTGTTAGAATTCATTGACACTAACAACCAACTTGCGAATATTTTCACTAAATCCCTCAATGAAGAAAGGATGAACTTCATCAAGAGGGAACTAAGGATGTTAGATGGAAGCTCCTTAGGGTGAAAATTGATCTCACTATGTATATATTATATTGTTGGTTGATATTTATTAATTATTTGATATGTTTGTATGATAAATATGTTTAATGAGCTAAGTGTGTTAATTCAATTTGCATTTAAGCTTCTCAATGTCAAATTGCATGATATCATCAATATATTAATTTGATCACACTAAAAATGAGCAATATACTTGAAACTCCATTCTAAAATGTTTTTCAAAAATGTCTTAAAAATCACGGTCGAAACTTCATAATTGCAACCACTACTTTTAAAAATCTTTTATTTTTTTTTTCAAATTTCATGACTACTACTGGAGAGGTGTCCCCATAAAAGTTTCAAATTTCAAATTTCTTAATTGTTACCCTTACTCCTTTTTAAGAAAATTCCAGTCATTACTCAAAATTTTCTAGATTAGCGATTACGACATATGTATAGTGGTCATGACTACTTGTAACTATTAGACAATAAATGTTTTATCCCTCAAACGGTGTTTTGTCCTTCTTAATTGCATTTCTGCCCATTTTTTGACACCTCCAAACTCTTCTTAGCCTATTCAAACTAACTTAAACCCCCTCTTATCACTTTACTTCATCTTTCTCTTGATCTTAACCTTTCTTTTTCTCTTTCTCACATTTATGGCCCTTAAGAAATCTAGCAAGACATCCTCACCATTTACTAGAAGTACTTTACCCTTCCATAAGATAAGAAGAGTAACTCTAGAAGAAAAGGATAGGTATTAAGCTAACAAGAAGAAAATCATACATGCCAACAAGATTCCTTTGACTTATCTTCTCACTGCTTTTAATTTGAAGGATGAAATTAATGGTTATTTAGAATCTTGGATGGCTCACTTTCATATATAGAGATGAAATGGGATATGAAAATGTAGTACGAGAATTCATGTGCACCATGGAGTTTAGCAAGTTTGAGGATACTCTATCATGTATATTTGGCTTAAACCCATAACTTCTTTTCCTATGACTATTTTTTCTAAGGTTTGGAAACAAATTTCCATTGAGAAATACCATGACCCTTGAAAATTATTGCCAATCACATTAAGACCCTACGTGTATAGCTTTTTCATCGTATCATCACCTTTTCCATCAATGTGAGGGGTGATGGTAATGAAAAAGTCTTACAAAGAGACTTATCCTTTCTTTATTGTCTTTTTCATAACCAAATTATTCAAATAGAGAGGTTTTTCATTAGCCAAATGAAGCACATGAGCAAGGCCAAGTGCCAATTTCTCCTTCCCTCTCATGTGACTACCATTTATAGGCATGTTAGGGCTCTAAACTCTGAAATTAAAGCCAATATAACCCCTTCTTATGATCCTCAGAGAAATTATTTCGACCCTACCTATCTTCTAAATGCCAAAGTAATTAATCCAAACACATATGCTTACTTGTTCACAGTATAGTTCAACAAGCTACCTCTCAAGCATCAAGAAGAAGGAGATTGATGATTGGGGAACCACGAGAAGGTGTTATCCCCAACATCCCTTAAAAGGTAAAGGAAAAGCCAAAGTTTCTTCTTCTTCTTCTAACTATTCTTGCTCTCTATCCAAGGTTTCCAAACTATTGAAGAAAGTCCTTAAAAGGCTTAACTTCCTTCTATATCTTCATGAGGACATTATAGATGTCCAAGAGAAGCTTAGAATTAAGCCTTGTTTTTTGCTTGCTTTTAACTTCTTTAATGATAAAGATGAAGAAAAAGCCCTTCAAGCTCCAATTGTTGGGGAAACCTCTTAAATGCCAATAAATGTAGAAGAATCTCAAGATGAAGAACATGAAGATGAAGAAGAGGGAAGAGATTTTGAAGAATTTGATGATGAGGATTTTAGTTTTTTGCTTTTCCTTCTTTTATTTCTCTTGTTTTTAATGTTTTCTTTCTGTTTCTCAACTTTAAGCTCATATGATGTGATCAAACATCTATGTATATTTGCATGTGTTAATGTATTTATGTTATATTTCTTTTTTAATAAAATTCTATTTGATCCTCTCTAATTCTCAACTAATTGTACTTCTACTTGGTTTGTTGACTCTATGATTATACTTGCCATTATGTTGACCTTCTAATATTCCTTCAATTGGTTATTCCCTCTGAATTTTCCTTTCCTTTTGATTTTGACAAAGGGGAGAGATATTACAAGTAGAAAGATAATAATTAAGGTTGGATAAGTTAAGGGGGAGTATACATTAAAGGGGAGCAATTCAACTTAATAATCATTTATCTAACATTCAACTATACATTCTTACACTTCAAATGACATTGCACAAGTTATCCTTGCATAATTCAATCTAGGGTTATCAAAATCAAAAAGGGGGAGATTGTTGGATTAGGTGTTCAAACATAGGTCAAACACTCTTTTGATTTTAACAATACAAGATTGAATAGTTGTAATATCTTATCTAAGTATGGTGATTGCATAAATTAAGCTAGAATATCATTAAAAGTTTAATAGAGCATAAAATCAAGAAATTAATGTAAATAGTGATCTCTACTTATAAAATCATAATCCCTACCAAGTGAACTATGGACACAACTAGGCATAAGTAATCACAATGAGCGTCACATCCTTAATAACGATCATGACATTTAATCAAGTTTGGGGAGATTTCAGAGTAGCATCCAACATAAGCCACGTGTTATGGGACTATTAAAATTCATATGTCGTGATCGTAACACGAACATAGTGACTGTTATAAGCCCAACTCAAGAACTCCAAATTGTATAGAGGAAATCACAACTAACAGTGGCATCCAGATAGCTAGCACAATTAATATCATGATCGCTACCATGAGATAGTGATCGTGACACTCAAAACAAAGAAAGTGCTCAAATGACTAGTCTTCTAAAGGACTAATATTGAACTGTTAATTGTCACTAGCCATTAGATACAATTAAAGATCACAACTATGACTAGGTAAAATATAAAGTGAAAGGTAAATAGTGACTATGATGCACCTGTAGTGACTGCGATGATGGCTTGAAAAACATTAAATACAGATTTGTCTAGTACACTTTAGAGATTTAAGCATAGTTTTATCTCTAACATCTCTTTGGCATGAGTAACCTATAAATACTCCACCAAATGGGAAAAAATGCAAGAGAATAGCCTTTTTTAAGGCCAAACTCTTGCAAATTTGTTTCTCAGCCTTCTCTCTCTTAATTACTCTTCATTATTGGGTTGCAAAAAGTTTGATGTAAGCTTTAAACACCCTTTGGGATTGGGTTGGAGAGTGAACAAAAAGAAAACTCTTATACAGGTTTGAGTGTTAGCCTTGGAAAACACTTGTAAGGTTATGTGTGAGCTTTTGTAAAACACAAATTGTAAAGTTTGGTGTAAGCTTGTAAAACACCATTGAGTATTAATTGAACACCCAATTGGAAGAATTAGAGAGTGCTAATATCTAAACCACTATAAATTGTTGTATGTTTTATTCTTCTTCTACTTCTTCTAATACTTGTATAACAAACCTTCCCTCCAAGATTTTAAATTTTCCACCAATTCAACCCCCCTTCTTAGTGCACAAGGGTCAACAAAAAAATCCCCAAAAATAATGATGAATGTAAAAGGGACTATGATGAATATGATAGGATGCTTAATACATTCAAACCTATAGGCCAACCATTAGAGGGGTTCAAAATAAGAATGTTGACTAAAAAAGAATATCATGTTATGCATACATACATTCTACTTAACTGTGAGGATGCAACGCCTTTTTATTGAGCAAGAATTCATCTCTATTTCTATTTAACAACAACAATATGGAATTACACTTACATATACTAATGTATATTGATTTTGACATATGATGTGAAGGATTTACGTGTCAGGGTTATGACAAAGTTAGCCAACAATTGCTGACAATCATGTTGATGCATATAT
Source organism: Omphalea diandra (assembly GCA_949677035.1). Taxonomy (NCBI): domain Eukaryota; kingdom Viridiplantae; phylum Streptophyta; class Magnoliopsida; order Malpighiales; family Euphorbiaceae; genus Omphalea; species Omphalea diandra. Next base: position 8,861 of record CATIWR010244223.1, on the reverse strand, counting down.
GGAAAATGATTTTGTAGTTTGGTTCAATCAATATATAAGAATATAAAATGCATGATAAACTTGTCATTTTCAAGTATGAGGAACACAATTTAATGCTTAGTTACTGAGTTAATATAAATTATAGGCACATAATCAATCAAATAATGTTACCAACATTTTTATCAAGGATTTGGCAAAAGGTCCATTATGTACTGAAAGTCTTATTACAGATATTATGTCAACTATTACAAATTTCACTCCAAAGTACATGGTTCTGATAGAGCAACTAATAATTATGGGGTTTACATAAAAGGGCACAAATTATAGTGATGATGAGAGTGACTACTATGGTTAATTAATTAAAGTTCTAGAGTTAGAGTAATCTACACTACCCTACAAGAGAACTATTTTATTCAATTGCGAGTGATTTGACCCTAGACCAAATATTCGTATGATAGTTCACAAGTAATACAAACTTATTGATGTGAATTATAAAAAAAAAAATTCAATAAGTATGAATCATTTATCCTCACGCCACAAGCAATATAGGTGTATTATGCCACATATCCTAGTTCAAAGTGGGATAAGAATGATTGGTGGGTTATTTGCAAAATAAAAGCTAGATTTGTGGTAGAAGTTCCAGCTGTCTATAATGAACCTTTCTAAGATGTTGACGCAGAGATTCGTAAAATTGACCTTCAAGTTCAAAATCAACAAATGAGCTTGATTGATCTAACTGGTTCATTTGTTGACCTTGACGAAAGTGACAACGAGGACAATGCATCAGAAAATGAAGAATTAGATGATCATGATAATGATGATAATAAAGATAATGATGATGATGATGTTAATTTACATGACATTGATAGTGATTAGAGGTAGCGTTATCACAACTCCTTTTGCAATATGTATATTATATTGCTTAAATGTAATTGAATTTCTAAACATACATATTTATATATTTCAAAGGAGGCGAGGGAATAACCAATATTGTGGGAGTTCAACAGTGCGAAGTACTACATGAGGACTAGTCGAGGCCAACACGATAGGCCTTCTTCTTCATCACCTTATGTACCACTATCTAATCAAACCACTTCATCAACTCTAGCTCCACCAGTTGCAGCATCACCAACATATCCTTTGCCTCTATCACCTCTTTTACCACCCGCTACACTTGCACAATCGCCTGCCTATGATAATTCCACTACATTTGTAGCTGATCATTCATCTCATTGACCTAGGATACAAGTGGTTGGTACGAGGTATGTTGCTATATATATATATATATATATATATATATATATATATATATATATATATGTTATGTATCTATGCATTTCTTTTTCCTATTTTAATCCCAGGAAATCAGTGTTCTAGTCGCATTTCCTTAATATTCAAGGAGCATTTAGACCCTTAATGCTCTACTTGGAAGATAGTGTCAACAAACACCAAGGATTTCTATTGGAAGGAATTCAATGTACAATTTCAATTTTTTCTTAATACAATTTTAATTCATATGCTCATATTTTTTTATATTACATAATTTTTTTTTAGGATGTCGTTATGGAGACCATGGTCAAGATTGCATGGAAGCATACAACTACTAGGTGGTATTCAGATATTTTATCCCACTGGAGAGGTGGTAATAGACTAGAATACGTCTTTGAAGATATTTGGAATTTGTGAAAGTAAAAATGGGATATGCCAAAATCTCAAAGGCATTTTGCCTAAGTTTTTAGGAACAGACGCAGAGTCTGCTGGTGTTAGTATTGGTATATGTCTCCATACATTCGTTCTAGATCATTCTTTGAGCATTCCATGGATTTGGTTAGTTTATGTATTTATCTTTTTTTATTTGATTATGCAATGTTTCTACTAAAGTAATAAAATTTTATTTTAGGAGAAAGAACTGAAACGTCCAGCCACAAATTATGAGGTTTTCAAGAAAACACATATTAAGAAGAGAAATAATCAATTTGTTGATAAAAACTTACTAGACACCAATGTGAGTTAAATAAAATTTAGTGCACCATTTTTTATTATTGTTATTATAATAACTTCAATTATCATTCATAATCATTATCCATATTTATTAGGCTGCGGTGGAGAATCGTATTGTTGATACTACTTAACAAATACCGGAGGATTCTGAGAAAACTCAAGCCATCAATGTTGACAAAATGTACATGAAAGATGTTGGAGGATACAAAAAGAGCAGAGTGTATGGACTTGGCTCCAAGGCGACATCTAGTCATCCCCCTTTTTACGTCGGCTCTTACTTAGCCACATTACATATGGCTCCAGATCCAGAATTGGTGTCACACATTAGGATGCAAGTCTAAGACAAGGTTCAACGCGAGCTCAAAGGTAATCTTTGGGAAGAGCTTTGAGATGAGCTTCAGATTCATTTTCAATATGAGTTTGATTAGCGATTCACTGTCATGTAGTAGAGCATGCAGCAGATGCTAACTTCTATGTTAGCTAACATGTATTGTCAGATTCCACCAACACCACCTTTGCATTTAGAGTGTGATTATTTTGTATCAGATAATTAAGATCGAATTATGTTTTTTTTTCTTTTTTATGTATCTTATATGTACAATGTTTTAGTAAACATAATACAAGTTATTTTAGTTTTTAATAAATGAATATTTTTTTTTATATATTGTGTTCCTTTCAATATTAATTTTTATTGCAATTTTAAATACAAATGCAAATCAAAAATTAATAATAACAAATTTTAATATAAAAAATATTAAATAAAATTATAGCAATGGAATACTTACTGAACACCAATGGAATTGCAATAGAAAAACTGAGAAAAATCTACCACATTAGCAACATAACGACGATGAGAAGTTTTTACTCCAAATTTAGCGGGGAATAGCGATGAACATTTTTTGTTGCTAACTTTAGAAATTAAATACTAACAAAAAAATTTTCAATCGAGACCTATACAATGAAGAATCGTGACCCTGACTTTTGTGGGCAATTAGAACACAACGACTATATTTTCCTGATGAACCAATAAGAAGCTACCGCGTGGACTATCTGTTAGACGCGAACGATTTGTTAAAGCTCCTGTATGGAAATTTGTTAAAGCTCCCTAACTAGCCGCAATTTTTACCTCCCATATGGAAATTTGGATTTTATGACCGTGATTGACCAGTAGCGATCGCGACTCCAGCCTGACATGGAATTAATGCAAAATCTGCCTAACATGTCTTAAAGATTTGTTGAGCTGTAAAATCTAACGTCTCTTTGGTTGGTATGGGGTATAAATACTCCACCAAATAGTGAGAAATAGATAGATAGAGAATTCGTTACTTGTGTTAAAGCTCTCATTCTTTTGCTAGTCATTTTCTTCTCTTCTTTATGAGATTGTAAGTGTTAGGTGTAAGCATTAAACACCAAGTGTAATGGTTATAGTGTGAGCCTATAAAAACACTAAAGAGAGGTTGTTGTGTGAGCCTTAAAAACACATAGTGTAAAGGTTGTTGTGTGAGCATTAAAAACACAATGTAAAAGTTGTTGTGTGAAACTTGAAAACACAAAGTGTAAAAGTTAGGTGTGAGCTTAGAAACACCATTTGAAGTTAGTGGAACCCCTAATTACAGAGAATTGGAGAGTAGATATAGGGTCGATTATACCCGAACCACTATGAATCGTGTGCCTTATTCTTCTACTCTTCTCTATCCTTTGTTCTTAATTTTTTTAATACACCAATTCAACCCCCCCCCCTTCTTGGTGCCTAGGGCCAACAACTGGAATTAGAGCCAAGTCTCACATTCTAGCCTTAATTACATGAGCAAAGTTCATGGCACAAGAGGGAATCCACTCACACCTCAAACCCCATTTCGATGGATCCAACTATACTCATTGAAAGTGTAAAATGGAAATCTACCTTGACACAGATGTGGTGGACCTTTGGGATGTGGTTATCAAAGAATGGAAGCCACCCATTAAAGTAGTGGATGGAATTGAAAAACTTATCCCATTGTCAAACAGTATATGCCATTTAGAAGAACCCTGAGAACTACCATGAAGGCACAATTCTGGTTAAATCAAGTCGTTTAGAGATGTACGTGATGAAATAGGAGCTATTCATGATGAAGGACCATGAAAGCATCACCAAAATGATGAATAGGCTCTTATCCATCGTCACCAACATAAAGAAATTCGAAAGGACTCTCACCAACCATGAGGTAAACATAAAAATCCTCAAAACTCTTCCTTTAGATAAGTTTGGTGCTAGAGTGTGCAACATCCAAGAGTCCAATCCAGAGATTGGAAAGGTTCCAACAAATGTGATAATAGGCAAACTCTTAACTCATGAGTTTGTCTTACAAAAAGATGAGCAAATGAAGAAACTAAGAGGCCAAGGATATAAACTGATAAAAAGAAAGAAGAACCCTGGCCCTCAAATCCTCAACAAAGGAGAAGAAGGTAGAAATCACCTCAAGTGATGAAGAAAGTGACAAGGAAGAAGAGGAGCTAGCAATGCTCTCAAAAAGAACAAAGGAGTTGATTAGAAGAAGAAAAGAAAGAAAAAGCTTCAAGAAGACAACTCCTAGTACAAGAAAGAGATCCAACGATGTCATTTGCTATGAATGTAGCAAGCAAGGCCACATCAAGTATGATTGTCCCAAGTTAAAAAAGAAGAAGAGATGGGACAAGAAGAAGAAGAAGAGCTTTTCAACCACTTAGGATGACAACTCAAGTGAAGATGAAGAAGAAGGAGAAGTCGCCAATATTTGTTTCATGGCACAAGAAGATTCTACAAATGAGGTAAGTACTTCTTCCCATTCTCATTCTGATTTTGAATTTGATGAGATAGATGAAGAGCTTCTAGAGGCTCTAACTATGAGATGTGATAAATACAAGTCACAAATGAAATCTTATAAAAGAAAATGTCAAAAATTAGAGGATGATTATAAATCCCTCAATGACATTGTAAGAGAATTGAGAGCATCCAATGATGAGCTCAAAAAATATATGGATAATCTTTCTACATCATCTTCTTCATTGGCTTCATTAAGAAAGGAGAATGATTCTCTAAAGGGAGAAGTCATTGAGCTTAAAAGCTCGATCTCCAAGTTCCATAAAGGAAAGGAAGCCTTGGACACATTGATTGTGTCACAAAGACCACCAGTAATTAGACATGGTCCAGGCTTCAATAAGGTCTCCTCATCATCTCAAATTACATTTGTTAGATCTTCATAACCTCAAACCTTAAGCATTGAGGTAATTGGGAAGAAAAGTGCTCCTAGCACTAAGCCTCCTAAGCCTAAGGGCAAAGGGAAGGCTCCCCCAAGCTTAAGAGCCAAGACTCAAAGAGCTAACCATGCCTACATGTACAACAAATAGCATGCGCACTCTCATAAGAAATTTTCTACTCTTACTCATCATACATGTACATGCATGCATTCATATAGTCAAGGTATGAGAAGGCCTCCTGCTCATACTAATTTTGTGCATAGGAGAAAGACTCACAAGTCTAAACTCCAATGCCATTATTGCATGAAATATAGGAATGTTAACATTCATTACTTCATTATGAAGGCTCACCTCAAATTAAAGGACCCATCAACTTCTAACCCTCTAGGACTCAAGTATGTTTGGTTACCTAAGAAAAGGTAACTCACTTTTATTGTGTAAGGGAGTGTGGCAACCACCAAATCAAGCAATTGGCATGTAGATAATGGATGTTCCAAGCACATGACTAGAAATAAAAAGCTATTCATGACATTGAAGGAAAAAGAAGGCAGAGATGTCACATTTGGTAACAATGCCAAGGGGAAGATAATTGGCATTGGAACCGTTGGTAAGAATGGTTGCTCATTAATTGATAATGTTTTATTAGTTAGTGGCTTACAACATAATTTATTAAGTGTAAGTCAATTGTGTGACAAAGGTAACAAAGTCACCTTTGATCCTAGGGAATTCCAAGTCACCATTTTAATGGATGATGACTATTTTCAAGGGTGAAAGGAAAGGCAATACCTACTCAATTGACTTAGACAATTTGGCTAGCCAATCTTTTAAGTGGCTTATGTCTTTAAGCAATGAAGCTTGGTTATGGCATAGATGGCTTGGGCATATAAGCATGGATCTTCTTTAAAGCCTATCCAAAGGAAAGTTGGTTGAAGGTCTTCTCAAGCTAAATTTCACTAAAGACAATACATGTGGTCCATGCCAAATGGGGAAGTAACATCAAGCCTCCCACAAAGCAAAAAATGTTATAAGTTCTACTAGACCTCTTCAACTAGTTCTTATGGATTTGATAGGACCTACTAGGAATGCTAACTTAGGTGGAAAGCATTTTGCACTAGTCCTAGTTGATGACTACTCTAGGTTTACTTGGGTATCCTTTTTAGCTCATAAGAGTGATACTTTTGAAGCTTTTAAGAGTTCATAATGGAAAAGGTTACTTCATTTCTTTTATTAGAAGTGACCATGGAAAGGAATTTCAAAATGAGTCTTTTGAAACATATTGTATGGAGAATGGAGTTTTTCATAATTTTTCAACTCCTAGGACACCACAACAAAATGGTGTTGTAGAGAGAAAAAATAGAACACTAGTAGAAATGGCTAGAACCATGCCCAATGAGTATTCCTTACCGAATTACTTTTGGATCGAAGCCATTAATACTTCGTGTTTCATTGCTAATGGAGTTTTCAAAAGACTCATTCTCAATAAAACTTCTTATGAGCTATAGAATGATAGAAAACCCAAGATTTCATACCTAAGAGTATTTGGATGTAAGTGTTATATTTTAAATACTAAGGATAATCTTAGGAAATTTGACTCCAAAATCAATGAAGGAATTTTCTTAGGGTATTCCACCTCTAGCAAGGCATATAAAGTCTTTAACAAAAGTTCAATGGCAGTTGAGAAGTCTATGAATGTTGTCTTTGATGAATCTAGTAAACTTGATCTTGTGAAAGGTATTTTTGTTGATGATCTTGTAGGAGATTTTGAAAAGTTAGAATTGAAAGACACAACAAGAAGAGAGGATAAAAGCAAGGAAGGAGGTGAATCATCAAAGGAAGATAAGGAGCCACAACATCAACAAAGAGATGAGCCAATCCAAGATCTACCTAAAGATTAGAGATTTTCCAAGTATTACCCCCAAGGACTTGATCATTGGTGATACCTCCAAGGGTGTAAATATTAGATCTCAACTTAACCCTTTATATAATAATCTTGTCTTTGTTTCTCAACTTGAGCCAAAATCAATTGATGAGGCTCTTGATGATGAGAGTTGGGTGTTTGCTATGCAAGAGGAACTCAATCAATTTGAGAGAAATAAGGTATAGGAACTTGTCCCTAGGCCTAAAGAACACTCCATTGTAGGTTGTAAATGGGTGTTTAGGAACAAGTTAGATGAGCAAGGTCTTATCACTAGAAATAAAGCTAGATTAGTTGCTAAGGAATACGACCAAGACGAAGGCATAGATTATGATGAGACTTTTGCTCCCGTTGCAAGATTAGAGGCCATTAGGATACTCTTAGCTTATACATGCCACATGAATTTTAAACTTTTTCAAATGGATGTTAAGAGTGCATTTTTGAATGGAATCATTAATGAGGAAGTTTATGTTGAACAACCTCCTGGTTTTGAATCATATTGTTTTTGAAACCATGTTTTTAAATTGAACAAAGCTTTATATGGATTGAAACAAGCTCTAAAAGCTTGGTATGAAAGGCTTAGTTTATTTCTCTTGAAAAATGATTTTGAAAAAGGAAAGGTGGACACCATACTATTTGTTAAAAAACACAAGCATGATGCACTAATTATTCAAATCTATATTGATGATATCATTTTTAGTGCTACTAATGAGTCTCTTTGTGAGCATTTTGCTAAGTGTATGACTAGGAAATTCGAAATGAGCATAATGGGAGAGCTCAAATTCTTTCTCGGTTTACAAATCAAGCAAACCAAAGAAGGGATCTTCATCAACCAAGCCAAGTACATAAGGGAAATACTCAAGAAGTTTAGCATGGATGGTTGTAAAGTAGCCAAGACTCCCATGAGTGGTAGCATCAAGCTAGATAAAGATGAATCGAGTAAGACTGTAGATGAAAAGAGATATCAAGGTATGATCGAATCTTACTGCTTCTAGGTCAGATATCATGTTTAGTGTTTGATTGTGTGCTAGGTTCCAATCCTCTCCTAGAGAATCTCACTTAAATACTGTCAAGAGAATTTTTAAGTATTTGCATGGCACTATTCACTTAGGGTTATGATATCCTAGGGATTCATCTTTTAGTCTCATAGGATATTTGGATGTGAATTATGTGGGTAGCTTATTAGATAGAAAAAGCACTTCCGGGACTTGCCAATTTATAAGAGAATGCTTAGTATCTTGGTTTAGCAAAAAGCAAGTGTCGGTTGCCTTATCCACCGTAGAAGCTGAGTATGTTGCTGCGGGTTATTGTTGCACTCAAGTTCTTTAGATGAAACAACACTTGAAGGATTTTGGCCAAGTGATTGATCACATTCCTATTAAATATGATAACACAAGTACTATTAATCTTTCTAAGAATCCCATCCAACACTCTATGAGCAAACACATAGATATTAGACATCATTTTCTTAGAGATCATGTGTAAAAGAGTGATATTATGTTAGAATTTATTGACACAAATCATCAACTTGCAAATATTTTCACTAAACCTCTAAATGAAGAAAGAATGAACTTCATTAAGAGAGAATTGGGAATGCTTGATGGAAGCACTCTAAAGTGAAAATTTTGATCTTATGTATGATTGCTATGTGTGTTGTTTGATAATTGTATATCTTATGTTTTCTGTATGGCATTTTCCATGTGGATCACAATTTTAATTCTTTCAAAACTTAGTTTTTCATGCTTATCTT
>CATIWR010244124.1:0-14022 GCA_949677035.1 Omphalea diandra | reverse complement strand
GGACCCCGTCACACAGGTCAATATATATATATATATATATATATATATATATAGATATATATATATATATATATATATATATATATATATATATATAAAATGTTAGGTTTTTATTTAAATTAAAAGAATATTTAACACGATGACATGAAGATGAAGATGCTTTATTCTTCTAAATTTCTAAATTTTATTAACTTTATTTATTTATATGTATTAGGACATTTTATTTATTTTTGGAGCCTAATCTATCTGTGGGATGTTTGTTTTTATTTTGTATGGTTATTTTACTTTTTAATTTGTAAAAATATATAATATGTGTTTGGTTAGTATATCAATTCCAGTTCAAAACATGAGTTGATATATATATATATATATATATATATATATATATATATATATATATATATAATAAAAACATGTGTTGATAGTTAGAAAATTATATAACAGCTCCAGTTTAAACAATTAGCTTTTTGAAACTTTTTATTAACTTATCTTATTTTTATAAATATAAAGATAAAATTTATATACATTAGAAATTATATGTAGAAAAAGCAATCACTAATAATAATTTTATAAAATAATTACTATCAATTAACAATCAACTATCCATAATCAAAAATCAACAGTCAGTAATTAATAACTAACAACCAACAATCAACAATTGATAACTAACAACTGGCAATCACTAGTAACAACTATTAAGAAGTAAAACAAATAGGTCTTATATATATCTATTAACTTATTCATATTTAAAAAATACTTTTTTATTTAAATTAAAAGAATATTTAACACGATAACATGAAGATGGTTTATTCATCTAAAGTTTACTTTTCTATTTTTTCTATATATATATATATATATATAGAAACATGTGTTGATAGTTAGGAAATTATCTATTAGCTCTAGTTTAAACAGTTAGCTTTTTGAAACTTTTTACCAACTAATCTTACTTTTATAAATAGAAAGATAAAAATATCCTTGAGTTTTATTTGTTTATTTATTTAAAATTTATATATATTAGAAATTATATGTAGAAAGAGCAATAGCTAATAATAATTTTATAAAATAATTAATATTAATTAACAATCAGTTGTCCATAATCAATAATCAACGACCAGTAATTAGTAGCTAACAACCAACAATTAGTAATTGGTAACTAACAACTAGCAATTAGTAGTAACAACCATTAATAAGTAAAACAAATAGGTCTTATCTATATCCATCTACTTATTCATATTTAAAAAAAATTAATTTTTACTACACGTATATTGCATGTAAGTAACGTAATTATTAGACATATAAATTAGTTAATTTTTTAATTTTATATTCATACAAATAAAAAGAATAAATTATGTAAAGTTATAAGACCTATTTGTTTTACTTCTTAATCGTTGTTACTATTGATTAACTTATTCATATTTAAAAAAAATACTTTTTTAAATTAAAAAAATATTTAACGTGATGATATGAAGATGGTTTATTCATCCAAATTTTACTTTTCTATTTTTGCTATATATATATATATATATATAAACATGTGTTGATAGTTAGGAAATTATCTAACAGCTCTGGTTTAAACAGTTAGCTTTTTGAAACTTTTTACCAACTAATCTTACTTTTATAAATAGAAAGATAAAAATATCCTTGAGTTTTATTTGTTTATTTATTTAAAATTTATATATATTAGAAATTATATGTAGAAAGAGCAATCACTAATAATAATTTTATAAAATAATTAATATTAATTAACAATCAGTTGTCTATAATCAATAATCGGCCACCAGTAATTGATAGCTAACAACCAACAATTAGTAATTGGTAACTAACAACTAGCAATCAATAGTAACAACCATTAATAAGTAAAACAAATAGCTCTTATATATATCCATCTACTTATTCATATTTTAAATAAAATTAATTTTTACTACATGTATGTTACATGTGAGTAAAATAATTATTAGACACATGAATTAGTTAATTTTTTAATTTTATATTCATATAAATAAAGAGAATAAATTATGTAAGTTATACATAATTTAAATTTTCTAAAATACATATAAAATAAAATTTGTAATAAATATAATCTTTTATTGATAAGTAAATAAAAAAATTTTAAGACAAAATAATAAAGCTAAATAAGAGTTATACAAAATTAATAGTAAAGTCAAACAAAATAACATCAAGAAATAAAGAAGATGTTTTCATCACTCATCATCAAATAATCACAATTTTTAAAGATTAAAATAATAATTAATTTTACATAAAATATTATCCATCCAATTAAAATTTATATATTAAGATTATTATTATTATTAGTTTAAAATTATTTTATACCTTTTTATATCTAAAATTTTTTTTCCTAATTGGCCATTTTATAAAGAGTATAATATAGATGGATAATATTTTTTTATAATACTAATTATTATTTTAAATTATATTTCTCTTAATTTTTTAAATATTTTAAAAATAAAATAACACTAAATTAAAGATTTATCCATTATTTCAATTATTCTAAATAATCATAAATTTCAAAATTGAATTAATAATTAGTTTTATTTATAACTTAAGGTTATTATTATCGATTCAAAAAATTCTATATCCTTTTATGTCTAAAATATTTTTTCCTAATTAATCACTTTTTTATATAATATTGATATTTAAAATAATCATAAATTTCAAATTTGAACTAATAATTAGTTTTATAAGGAAATATTATCCATCAAATTAAAATTTATAACTTAAATTTATTATTATCAATTTAAAAATTTTTTATATCCATTTATGTTTAAAATTTTTTTTCCTAACTAGCCACTTTTATATATAGTATATATTAGATCAAGATAAAAAAAATATGAACGATAATTGTTTTTAATTTTATGCAATGATTTCAAATTTTTGCAACATATACTTTCCTACTTTGCCCACTATTATAAATCTCATAGTAAAATATTATAACTAATGTTGAAATTATTAAATAATAACTACAACAAAAAAGGCTTGTTGCATAAATATACAATAAGTAAGATGGATCCTATGTTAGATTTTACGTATATAATGTAAATAACGAGAAATTATTTTTTCAAGAAGTTCATTAAATTATATATATATATATATATATATATTTCTATTCAGGAAAGAATTCTAACTACAAAATCTTTGATAATATTTATGTATATAAATTTTAGAATAAATATAATAGCATAAACTCTATCAATATAATAGTAAAATCTCTATCAATATCTAATTATATTTCAATTGTCAAATAAATTTTATATTAGCAAAATTAAAGTTTCTATTTTATACTTTCTTTTTTTAGGGGAAGTACAAAATTCTACCATTTGATTTTCTTTTTTTTTGCAAATACAGTCCCATAATTTGCTTAGTAGCAAAACTCTACCATGTGTTATAACGTTGTTTACAAAGTGATATAATATCTATAATTTCATTATATCCATCTAACCTAATATCAAATTATGTACATTATTTTTAACTAATTATGTATAAGTGCATAATTTTTTCATTATAAATACAAAATTTGCTCTTTTTTTTTTTTTTTTTTAACTTTTTACATATATTTGAAATGCTAATTTTATTTACATAATACAATACCTATTTTTATGCCAACTTAAACATTAATGTTTTTTTTTTTAAAAGAACTTAAAACATAGTTAATGCAGTTTTTGGATTCATAAATACATGTGCATCTTTAACCATTTTCACTGTATTATCACTGTAAATATTAATGTTTATTAATAAACTCATTAGCTATATGTGGCAACACTACATAAAATAAAAAAAGAAATTATATATTATTATTCCTAATAAAGAATATGTTATTCTTACATAATATTTTATTCTTACATAAGTTTTATTGATTTTAAATTTAATTTAATAATTATTAAAATTGTATAAAAATAAATCTAAATCGCACAACACATGAGAAAATTACTAGTATATATAATTAAATTATCTCATATTTAATAGACTATGTAGCATATAAATAAAAGATAGAAATACAGAAAATGAATATAGGAAAATGATATTTTCTGAAAATATAAGGAATGAAATGATATGTTCTCAAAAAAATAAAAAGGAAAATACGATAAACATTTTTGAAATACGGAAATATAGAACAATAAACGTTTATGTGCTTCGTAAATAATAGACATCACTTCTGGCCATGCAAATGATTGTTATTTTACAAAATCGCATGATATATATATATATATATATATATATATATATAAAATAAGTGGAAAAAGAGATGGCTGGATGGGAAAAACAACCACCGCTCCTCCCCCTTCCCACCCCTGCTCCCACACATGATCTAACCATCATTTTCTTTATACCTATCCATGCCAAGTGGAAAAAAAAGATCCAACAATCAATTCTATATCTATCCATGCTTAATAGAAGCAATAGCCTAACCAAAAATTGTAGTTACTTCACACTGATTAAAAACATATTTTCATCCCGAGATAGAAGATAGATGTTCTTTTTTCTCCTACTTGAGAACATGTCTTTTGTGCTTGACTGAACGAACAATTAAGAGAAAAAAAAAAAAAAAAACTGAGAGTGCTTAATTTTATAAAAATTATGTAATTTTTTTAAATTTTTTTCTTAAATTACTCCGCTCACTCGAACCCCAAATCTCTACTCATTATTTCTTTTTCACTTAATTGAAATTTTGGTTGTGCAGCTTATGAAAGATTACAAAACACTGAAAATTTAGAAATAGTCATTCTCAATATTAACAAATTTTCAAATTTCTGTCTTTTTCTTTCTCGTTTTCTTTTCTTTTTCTTTTTCAAGTAGCCAAGAATCATTTCACTCATGTTGGATGATGGCATCCAACTTTTGGCGGTTTAGATTTCTTCTAGTTGCTCTACAGTCGTCTAGCGCACTAATTAATTATATAATTATAAATAATATTAATAATATTAAATTATAATATAATATTTAAATTATAATATAATATATAAAAATATATAATTATAATAAATATAATAATATATTAATAATAATAATAGAATATAAATCGAATATTAAATTTAATATTAAATTAATAAAATTAATATTAATAAAATAAATAAAATAAATAAATATTAATAATAATATAAAATAATATTATAATAATATAATTTATAATAATATAATTTATAACAATATATTATAATAATATAATTTATATTTAAAATATAAAATATTTTAAAAAGAAAATCTAAATTTAAATAAAATATAATATCATTATTATAATAATTTATATAAAATCTAATATTATAATAATCTAATGCAGCGGCGGCTAACTCAACGAAAGAATCGCATCATATCGCGTAAGAACCAACAATAGCTAGATCAAGTTGATGCCGCCCAAAATAGCGTGTGAGCATATTATCACGAGTCATCGTGGCGGTTGAAAGTTAGTTTTTTTACTCTATTTAATTTTAACTATTTTAACTTTTCTATTCTTATTTTATTTTTATAATTTTTATTTCATCATCTCCTTAAGATCTTCATATTTAGAAAATATTTTAGTAATTTTAATATGAACCATTCATTAAACCTTACATTCTAATAAATAAATTAGATTTTTTTAAAAAAAATTTAAATAAATTAGATTTTTTTAAAAAAATTTAAATAAATTAGACTATAAACTATATTTTACCTTAACTTCTTCTCAAACAAGACAAAATTAAATTATTAATTACAATACTTTTAAAAATAAACTTTACTTTAACTTACCCCTATTTTCGCAAAAAGAATTCTATTCAACAATGGTCTTGTTGTCATCCACAAAATTTGAAGTTTTGTCTTATGAATCTCTCCCTTCTCTTGTTCTCGTTGACCTCATTAATAGAAAGAAGTTCAATCTTTGCTATTCACTACTTAAACAGAGTAATTTTTAATTGATTGATATTTGTTTGAATTAATAAAGTTGAAGGTAATTGTTCGGGATTTGGGCATGAAACGAAGATAAAACTCAAAACTTTTTCTCTTTTTAAATATTTTATTAAATTAATTTTTATTTTTATTTAAGATTCTTCAAAGATCTTCTAATACTCCTTTTGTTACTTTTATTAAAAAATTTTGAGAATAAATAGAAAGATAAAATAATAAAAGATGAGTGTTAAAATATTTTTAAAGAGCGATATCGCTACTCTTTCATTTGATGCCATTAGTAATAAGACTTTTTAGTTCTTGATTTTTTTTATAATTTTCTTAAAGGTTTACAATTAATTTTTATAATTTAAATATTTTTTTTTTATCATTTTCAAGCAGTTGGACCACTTTTGACGTGTATAAAAATTATTTTTTTATTTTCAAATATAACGTGTCATTGATAGGGTCTACAATTTTCCTGTTTTTTAAAACAATAATTAAAAATATCATGTCATCGCAATTAATAGTGTTGGCTGGAAAGCCCCAGGACCTGATGGCTATCCCGCGATATTGTACCAAAAATTTTGGGGAGTGATAAAAGATAATCTCTTTAGAGCTGTCAAACAGTTTTTCAACTCAGGGTTTCTATTGAAAAAACTAAATCAAACCCATATTTTTGGAAAATTTGTCACCATAGAAGTGAGAAATCAAATATCTCATATGCTCGGCATGAATCACATGCAAATGGGGGAGAAATATCTGGGTCTCCCAACTGTTTTGGGAACTAGTAAAAGGATTACCGTTCGATACATCATAGACAGAGTTAGAGCTAACGTGCAAAATTGGAGTCATGTTTTTCTATCGCAAGGAGGAAGAGAAGTAATGATAAAAGTTGTTTTAACAGTTATTTCTTCCTTCCCTTTATCTTGCTTCCTTCTTTCAAAATCAGTTTGTCATTAACTGAATGCTATTATGGCTAAATTCTAGAGAACTCAAAATGTAGATAATAATAGAATGGCTTTTGACAGTTGGCATACCTTAAGCATGCCCAAGGCTCTTGGACGTATGGGCTTTCGTAGCATTCAGGACTTTAATATTGCTCTTCTAGCCAAACAGGCATGGAAGCTACTCAATGATCATACCACTCTGTGGGCAAAACTCATAAAGGCAATCTATTTTCCTCACCAATCATTTTGGGAAGCTAAGATCTGTTGTAAGCTATCGTGGGGTTGGCGAAGCCTATTGGCAGCCAGATATCTTCTTAAATCAGGTATCATTACTCAAATCAGTGATGGAAAGTCTACTTTCATATTGGACCATCCTTGGATCCCAACTCTACCCTCTTACCAGCTTAATACTAATAGACTTCACAATTGCCAAGCTTATAGAGTTTGTGACAATATAAGAGATGGCAAGTGGGATCTAACAAATATGCAATCACACCTAACTAAAGCTGAGACTGAGGCTATTCTTAGAACACCGCTTGGTAATCCTCATTGCAGTGATCAGTGGATTTGGAATCCTAATATATATGGCCTCTTCACAGTCAAATTAGCATATTTCTTACAAAGACAAAGATGCTTCCATGAAGCCCCTCCTCGTCCAATGCTATATGAATTTGTCTAAACTCTGGAGGTTTTTATAGAATATCAATCCACCACAAAAAATCAAAATTTTCCTGCAGACGTTAATTCGTGGGAGCGTACCTGTGGGTGCTTACTTACGAAAGAGGGGTATGAATATTATTGGACTTTGTCCTTTCTGTTGGGAAGCTGGTGAAACTGTGGTCCATGTATTCTTTCAGTGTCAATTTGCACAGCTTACTTGGTTTGCCTCTTTTCTGAATTATAAGCCAACTGTCCAGTCCAATACTTCCATTGTTGATTGGTTTAGTGTGCTTTGCAATATCTGGAGGGGGAAAGATATTCAGGGGATTTGGGCAAGGATTGGCTTTATACTTTGGGCAATTTGGATTGCCAGAAATAAAAGAACATCCAACTGTTTAAATCCTAGCCTTTTGAATATAGCTCAGTATGCAGATTCTCTCACAAATGAATATTTGTTACATTACTCTAATTCTTAGGCAGGTGAGAGATTGGATACAACTTATCAGGCTGTTGGAAATCAGTTTTTTTAGGCTATATTTCTGGCAACATCCTTTAATGAAAGATCCAAGCAAGCAACTTCAACTATTATAGTCATAAACCGAAGGAAATATATCTTCGACGGCTACACAGGTTGCAAACTTGCTTCCTCAAAGACTCAGGCTGATGCTGAAATTCTGTCGCTGGCTATTAACTCAACAGCTCAACTACACATACCATCTTTTTGCCTTTTTTTTTTTTTTTTGTAATTCCTAACTGCTAGTTAACTCTATTTTGTCCAGAGAAGGAAGGGTCCCATAGTTTATTAGTGGAGTTATATCCAAAGTAAAGGAAAGACTTCCTAACTATGCTACGTGTATTAAGTTTGTGACAAAGGCTAATAATAAGCCTGCTATGTGGATCAACAAAGCTTACTAACCTTCCTTCTAACCTTGTTAATCTGATAAACTCTTTCTGGGCTATTACTGAATGAATGATATTACCCTTTGACCCAAAAAAGAAATTTTTTACCCTCTCATATGACTAACAGTGCAAATTATAGATACTAAAATATACGAATTGAAATAAAGGGTTTGTTTGGTTTGCTGGCTACTTATTGTCTGTTATTGGCTGTTGATTGATTTTAAGTATTTGTAATTATTATTACTAATTGTTGTTTGTAAATATAATTATTAATATAAAGATAAATTTTAAATAAATAAAAAATATTTTAGATTTTAAATTTTAAAAATAAATAATAATAATAATAATAATAATAATTATCCATTAAGCATTTTTTAAAAAATTATAAATTAAATTTGTGTATTTGTGTGTGTGTGTGTGTGTATATATATATATATATATATATATATTAAATATTAATCATGAATATAACAATGATTTTGTTTAAAAATTAAATAATATATTAGATATGAAAAATAATTGTAAATTTTAAATAAATAATATATTATTATTAAATAAAATAATATTAATTTAATGATTATATTAGAGTTAATCTAAAAAGTCAATGATATATTTTTTTAATTTATAAAAATATAAAATATTGATGAAGTGTCATTTGATTTGACATTTGTTAATTAGTATCTAGCGATTAAACATTCAAATGCTAAAAAACGTAATTGATAGATATCAATTATTGATGTTTCAACAAAAAAAAAATGTTCATCATTTATAAAATCTAATTTAAAGTTGTAAATTAATTTTTCTAGCGTTCGAATATAAAAATTGAGATTTGACTTTTTAGAATTAATTTAATATTAATTTAATATTTATCATCGTATAAATTAGTATTTCATATAAATTAATTAAAATATAAAAATAATTATTTTGTTATCATTTTATAATATAACCACACATGTAATTACTAAATTTATCTAAAATTTTATATTTATTAGTTGCTCATAGTTGACTAACTGCTCACCGTTGACTACCATCGCTAAATCAAATAAATTCGAAAAAATTATAAATTGTATTTTATTAATTGAGACTCTTAGATAGCCAATACCTATAAATTTTTATTCTAAAATGAACTGTTACAACATATATTTTATATATTTTACAAATTAAAAAATAAAAAACCTCTTAAAAAGAAAAAAAACAAATATTTCTTAAAAAAAATTATTAAACCACAAGATATTCTATAGTTACCTTGTAACACGAAAATGATATGCTGATCTAGAAACTTTGATTATAAACTCAGCCAGCTAGCTTTCAGTTTCTTTCCAAAGGGCCAAAACAACCTGTGATTTATAGCAAGTATCTAGACCGGGTATACCTCGCATTTATTCCATAGAATTTTTCAGAATAAAAATAAAATGGGGTTTGCTTAGTCAAATCTGTGTTTATCTCCCTCTACTAACTACAATTGAACTTAGACTTGAAATTGAATAGTATATATATATATATATATTGGCTAAGACTCCACGGAAAGAGAGCCCATTTCGTTTCCAATTTCTACCCCAAAGCAGAAGTTGTTCCAATAACATATCGGATCATCATCCTATAGGAATACTGCTTGTGTTTGATGATGAAAAATCATCCTGCTTTCATCTTTATTTATAAGTTAATTAGATCGTCGCAGGTAATATATGTGTTGTTCCCTTGTTTCTAATTTAATTGGACTTGCATGTCCTGCCTGTTCTTCTCATCAAGTCCTCATAGACCGATCCATCCTTCTCAACATATATAGCTTATTGTGCACGTTGTTGTCGAAAAGGAAATACTATATATGTATATATAGAAAGAAGAATGCATTCGGGAAATAACTGGGGAGGATCCTTCGAAATAGTCAATGGAGAAGAAGAAGAGAGGAGCCGCAACAACAGCAATATGGAATGGGACAGGGCATCCCTTCTTCTCCAATCTCAACACCATCACAATGAGCTGGACGAGACGCAACAGAGCTGGTTGCTAAACCCACAAGACAGCAACAATAATAGGAAGAAAAAGTATGTGGACTTAGGCTGCATAGTTTGCTCCCGCAAGGCCTTCAAATGGACTGGGTATTCCTTCCTCATCGCGTTTCTTGTCATTGCACTTCCTACAATCATCGCCAAGTCTCTGCCCAAACACAAGTCTCATCCTCCTCCTCCTGATAATTACACTTTTGCCCTCCACAAGGCCCTCCTTTTTTTCAATGCCCAGAAATGTAAGTAGTCATTTTCTTCTTATATAAAATGAATGAATAATATTCTCTACGTCATCATCATGTTTGGGGCTTCAAAACTTCAAACGACCAATCCCAACTT
This sequence comes from Omphalea diandra, assembly GCA_949677035.1. Taxonomy (NCBI): domain Eukaryota; kingdom Viridiplantae; phylum Streptophyta; class Magnoliopsida; order Malpighiales; family Euphorbiaceae; genus Omphalea; species Omphalea diandra. The sequence goes on along the minus strand of CATIWR010244124.1, from coordinate 3,293 downwards.
CCCCAAACTTGACAAATTAATACTATCACTGTTTCATTAAATACAGAAACAGACTAGATTTCTCTTTTTGCCATTACAACTATTAAAAAATTGAAAATACATATATAGATTTTTTGTGTTGTTTTTGTGCATGGGAAAGATGTAGTCCAAGCATTGATATACAGGCATAGTTAGCGATATACTAAACAAAAAGGATAAAGAGATCAGTGATGAATATTTATGCAAGTTGTATATGACAAGGAGAAGTTCTTCTGTTAGTTACCATGTCACACTAGGAGTCCTTATCTAGGAGGCTGTTGAACTGACGTATTCAAGTTTCTAGTTTAATTTTGTTTGAATTTGTCAACAATCCCATATTTTTTAGGTGTCAACTGGATAAATATTTTAATAAAACCGACTGTGGTGCATATGCAGCCGGTAAATTGCTAAAGAATAATGGCATACCCTGGAGAGGAGATTCAGGGCTACAAGATGGAAATGATACAGAATTTAAGGGAGGACTCGTGGGAGGATACTATGATGCTGGAGACAATGTCAAGTTCAATTTTCCGATGGCATTTACGATGACAATGTTAAGCTGGAGTCTCATTGAATATAATCACAAATATCATGCCATTGGAGAGTATGATCATATGAGAGAGCTCATCAGGTGGGGTACTGATTACTTGCTCTTGACATTCAATTCCAGTGCCACCATAATTGACAAAATTTATTGCCAAGTTGGTGGATCTCTCAATGGTTCTACGACACCAGATGATCATTACTGCTGGGAAAGACCAGAAGACATGGACTACAAGCGACCTTCCATTTTTGTAACTGCAGGTCCAGATCTTGCTGGGGAAATGGCTGCAGCGTTTGCAGCTGCCTCTATTGTGTTTCAAGACGATAATGCCTACTCTAAAAAACTTGTAAAAGGTGCAGAAACTTTGTTTGCCTTTGCCAGGGACCCAGGAAGACGCGGACCATATTCTCGCGGACAACCTTACATCGAACCTTTCTACAACTCCACAGGGTATTATGACGAGTACATGTGGGGTGCTGCCTGGTTGTACTATGCGACTGGAAACATCACGTACATTTCATTGGCAACCAACCCTGGCATCCCTAAGAATTCCAGGGCATTTTTCATGACTCCAGACAGGAGCGTGCTGAGTTGGGATAATAAGTTGCCTGCAGCCATGCTGTTGCTAACCAGGTTTAGGATATTCTTGAGTCCAGGATACCCTTACGAGGACATGCTCCGGATGTATCACAATGTCACAGGTCTTAATATGTGTTCTTATCTGCAGCAGTTCCATGTATTCAACTGGACTAAAGGTAAATATATACCTTAAATTGCTTGAATTGATTAATTTTGTCTGCCATGATTGTCAAGCCAACAGCAGGTGCATGTCATTCTAGACTGAGTATGAGTTAAAACACGCAGGGGGAATAATACAACTGAACCATGGAAAGTCGCAGCCTCTTCAGTATGTGGCTAATGCTGCTTTCTTGGCATCACTGTTTGGTGATTATCTGAATGCTACTGGTGTCCCAGGATTCAACTGCGGTCCCAAGTTTGTTTCATTGGATGATCTCCGCAGTTTCTCCACCTCCCAGGTAGATAACTATGGTTTCAATTTACAAACATACATTTGTAGGCTCTGCTGGTTCTGATATTGGCACATCTATTTTTGTGCAGATGGATTACATTCTAGGCAAAAACCCCATGAGTATGAGCTATGTGGTAGGTTATGGCACCAAGTTTCCTAGACATGTGCATCACCGCGGAGCATCAATACCCCATGACAAGAAAAGGTACTCGTGCACGGGTGGATGGAAGTGGCGTGACAGCCGCAATCCCAATCCAAATAGCATTACTGGAGCGATGGTTGGAGGGCCCGATAGGTTTGACAATTTCCATGATGTGCGAAACAATTTTAACTATACCGAGCCAACCTTAGCTGGAAATGCAGGACTAGTAGCTGCACTTGCCTCCCTTACTAGCAGCGGTGGCTCTGGCATTGATAAAAATACAATCTTCTCAGCAATTCCGCCACTCTATCCCCAAAGCCCACCTCCTCCTCCACCTTGGAAGCCTTGAACTGCTGATGAAATGATCTCTCCGTTTACCTACACCTTCGTTACATTCCCTAATCCTTGCTGAGTTCTGTTGTTAGTGATACATTACAGTATGTATAATAATTATGTTTTACTAATCAAAGACTATGAAACTTGCTCTTTACTTGCATACTCTTCTAAAAAGTCTTAATATTGGAGGGCACTTCCCCTATTTCTCTTATTTCTATATACATGTTTTAGTTGTTATAATTACACGAGTTCCTTCAGGGTTGATCAATGAAGTGGTCTAAATCATGTTTTTCATGGTCAAACATCCTCAGAATGAATGGTGTATTCCTTTTCATGCGTGTTTTCAATTCAACCTGCAGTGTGCACACATAAATGAAGTTTTCAAGAATGAATGGTACGTACTTTGGCAAAAGTAAGACAAACCCTGCTGGATAGAACCTTTAGCAATCTGATTTTATTACCAAGCATTCTTATGATCTCATTACCAATGGGGTTAAATGTGAATGAATTGTTCACCCACAAGAATCAGGATGTGCCTGAATACATTCACTATTGCGAGAAGCATGAACCCGGTTCTTCAGGGGCTCCTCGGCCAGGTCCAGCCAGTGGAGCTGCTGCTACTCCTCTTTGATTCAACAGACATCTGAAGTGTGCTAGTCTTCTAGTAACTCGCTTCGGATCCTTAGCAAGCTTGTCGTAAGGTGTCCACAGCCGCTCTTCAATTGAAGAGATTCAGAGCACAAAGAAGAAAGATGCGAGTTAGTGTTAAAACACCATGCTACAACAACATATCCTGACAAATCAAGAATGAGATCCAAGAATATGAAAGTTTTGTAACGTTAAACCATATGCCCATGACAGTTGTTGATTTCTTGTTCTACACAAAATCGGAATCTAAAAATTTTTATTCCCTCAATTAGGATGCTAATGGAAGATAATGCTTCATTTTCTATTACCACTATTAATCAAACACAACTTTATATGCAAACTAGTAAATATGCATGCATTTCTTTAAGAATATGGTGTATTATATTGTCAATTTCATTCTGACATTGGCATGAAATATGATATGATAATTACCCGCAGCTGCTGCAGCACGTGGCCATATGGTTTGCTCAATATCTGATCCATCCACAGTTTCTCCCCACATACATACCTCACCCCCAATAACTAACTTTTGTTTCTCAGTATCTGTGATGTTTGTGAGTGGTTCATTCATATAG